>PNEQ01041437.1:0-74867 GCA_003012365.1 Medauroidea extradentata
TAAAGTAACTTTCCCTGTAGTTACTAGTCCTAAAGTAACTTTCCCTGTAGTTACTAGTCCTAAAGTAACTTTCCCTGTAGTTACTAGTCCTAAAGTTAATTTTTATTTTATTTTAGGGCTACTGACTTTAGGGCCAGTGAACTTAAGGCTACTGGTATCAACCCAATACAGTGGGTGTAATGCTGCACTGAAAATACACAATCAAATTGTATTATTAAAATTTAAATAACGTGCTTGATATTAAATAAACTTAATTCAGTATCTTGTAATAAGAAATTTAGTTGGGTAATATAATCTGCACGTTATTGTTCAAATGGGGTACGACACTTTTATTCAGCTTATAATTTCGGATCACTTCACTGTAATTCATGAAACTGCAGTTTTAAATTAAACCCCAGAAGTTTATAGCAGTGTTCACAAGATTGTACAAAATCACACATCCAGCTGACTCCATTGATAACTGAACGTAAATTGCTACCCACAGCAGGCCCTCAATTCAGTGATGCAAAAAAGTAAAGTAGGGACAGACAGTATTTATGATGGAGCATAGTATCGAGGAACTCATTGACATAATTACAACGTATTGAGAAATATTATGCAACGCAGCTGCTGCACGGAGATATGTAGAAGAACGCATAAACATTCATAGCAGTTAATCGTCGCATGCATGAGACCGGAAATGAACACATGATATCAAAGCACGCCGTCGGCATTCGCCGACTGGGTATTACGACAGACATTTTGGATAGTGTGGTTTACAATGCACGCATCAGTAGGCGACTTATTGCTACAAGGTTAGCTGTATCGCAGTCTACAACAGCACATCGCAAAAGTAACAGTTTTATCAAAGTACAAAAATTATCAGCATTAATGATTAATCAACCAATTTATTTAAGTATTTGGGCAGTTATTACTACTGGCAATACATTGTTCACTGTCTACGTACAAACTGACACATGTTGTAATATCAAAAATATTTTTTTTTTTTTCATTACTGAACTGAGTACCTGCTGTGGGTAGCATTTACGTTCAGTTATCACCAGCGGAGACAGCTGGATGTGCAAAATTGTAAAATCTAGTGAACATTGCTATAAACTTCTGGGTTTAATTTTTATACTGCAGTTTCGTTGCCCACAGATTGCAGCCACTTTAGCATACCATGAAACCTACCTTTACTCCAGGCACGTAACAATTATTTGATGATAAATTCGTTGAAACTACATCATATAGCCAGTGATTTCCGGAGAAAATAATTCTGCAACAACATGTTTCAATGCCTTACGTGCACACCTATCACTCTGGTTCGAGGTTATTGGCAGAATATAATAGGGCAGATGTGTGGCACATTTGACTGCACCAACTAGGACAATGTTACCGCGACATCACACGTCCCTGATCTGTGAGACGAGACGCCGAAAATTAAAAATTTCCAATCACTGACCACGTAGCAGAGAAACAAATGTGCACATAAGGCATTGAAACAAATTGTTGCAGATTTCTTTTCACCAAAAATCACTGGCTCTACACATCATGTGCCTATTGGGTATGTTACACACCTAGCAAGAACGTCGCAATGCCTGCATATGTTCCAGGCAATTATTATACGTGTGATTTTATCGAAAACTGCTAACTCCAGCAATTTTCAACAAGGAGACTTATTTTTATTAATATATACCACCTGTTTAATATTCTGTAGTACAACATGAATTACAGTGAAGTGATCCGAAGTTATAAGCACAATAAAAGTGTCGTGACCCATTAGAACAATGATGCGCGATTAATGTTACCAAATTAAATTACTTAGAATAAAGTAAAGGCATTTATAAGACACTGTACACAATTTTGTTACTTAATATCAAGTAAGTTTTTCCAATTTTAGTTAGTAAAATGTAAATGTTTATATTCAGGGTATCATTATTCCCATTATATTCATTTTACGAACAAAGTAAAAACACATTTCCGACATTTTTTCCTGACCTATGACCACACAAAATTATCACACGTCCTCCTGACTCAACCTCCTCCTGACTCATCCTGTTTAATGTTACGATAAAATACATACAATAAGTGTTTGTATAATGTAGCGCATTACAGATCGCATACGCCAGTTAACTAACAGATAAACAAGATTTGATTCTGCACAATTAATTTTGAATATCCTTGACTTTCAGTGTCATAAAAGTTAATTTTGTTTCCAGTTGAAATTATTCCAATAAATTACTAAATTTTAGAAGGGTAGCTAGCGTAATATTTTTTGTAAAACCAGCATTTGCACGTCAGCCTAGTTGTTTTGTGAGCTCTCACCACACAAAATAAATAAACTCCGCAATCCCAACAGATCCCTATTATTGTAGACTACCATTTGTGCTGACACGGACATGCAAATTCTTTGTGTAACGTTGGAGCTTAATTGAGCAGTTTAACGAACACAATAACATTCTGAAATTGTTTCACTTGCACACTTATAATTTATTTGTTATTTTAAAAAACACAAATTCGGCTAGGAACAAGGTATTAGTTACGGTTATGTGAGCTATTTTTACTACGGTACGTTATATTTACTGTGAATATCTGCCATCATCTGTGCGGCACTGTGGAGTAAACTAGACACTCATGTACATAGTGTTGCCTACACACTAGGCTCTGTGCAACTACACCAAAACTTCACGTGCGTTTTGTACAAAACTATGCGTCCTAGACAGTTGTTACAAGAAGACAGTTTTATTACTAAGGTCACACTACGCAATAATTCACTTTCTAATGTTGGATTATACTACGTTTAAAAAGTTGTCAGCAATTTAAGGGTGGCCACCCCTTTTATATTCGTAAGAGTTGAATATATCAACTGGCGTTTAGTGTTGGTTTGTCGACCGTATTGTCGTGAAGTAATATCTTGAGTTTGGTAAGTTTACGTCGATCAGTGTTCGGTTCGTGGGGAAATCTAAGATTTTATAATTAGATTTTCAAAGGCGAATTACTCCCGCAATATTACGGTTTCGTACAAAATGTCTTATATATGTTCTGCTTTATTTTTCACAAGGAATCACCTGCCGGAGCTTGTCGGTGTTTTTTCGTGAACATCCTCTGTGTGTATGTTTATAAAGCGGTCAATTATTTCCCTTAAAATCATTTGGCATAGTTTAGAATTTTCGATAAATTTTTATTTTGCTAAATATAAAATGTTATTATTTATATGAAATTTTAAGCGATTTTTTTAATCTCTGTTAGCTGGTATTTTTTCAAATTTTATTTATTTTTTAATTTGTTCCTTGAAAATAGAAATGCAAAATTTTACAAATTACGTCCTTAGGCTGAAAATGTACACCCCTATATTAAAAACTACGCCGATGAAGTTGCCGGCAATAACTAGTTAGTAAATAATGGTTACGTATCGCTACTGTCAGTTGAAAAATATTGCCCGTCGTTCAACGTTTCGATATGTTGTGGGTTGCATAACTATCAGGCCACTGGCTTTCAGTTTTTAATAATGTTGCCACAGATTTCTCGAAAATGGTTTCCCCAAGAGTGTTCGAACAAGACGACTTTTTTTTTGTTGATTCAGACGTGTTGGTTATAAATTCTAGATTTGTTACTGAGTTTCACGGGAACATAGATTGCAACCTCTATTGCCTCAGTAAAAAGGATTGTATTACCAATCATGTTTCTCGAAGTGAATATCTTCGTTACTCGAAAAGGATATCGCCGATTAGGTACTTAATCGGAAGTACCTATAAAATACTTAACTAAAAGCATTTCAACATCTGCCGTTGGTGCGCACAGCTACCTCAAAGATCTATTTCTGGGAAAGTGGTTCTTAAATTTTCCGTCTATATTTTGTAACAAATCACCTGTTGACTTTCATAGGTGTGTTTAACACTCATTCTATACAAATGTATACCTATACAATGTTACCGTATTCGGGAGTTTTCGTAAATGTTAGTGAGTTGACATACTGAATGATTTAAATATTAAATTTCAATTAGTGTAAGATAAAAAATAAAAACAATTAAAATGTTCTAATATTTATCTTTACTCAATACTTGGTACAAGCGCGATGTTAATTAGTCTTACCGTCTGTTTATTATTTTTTTCTTTAAACAGACAGATGGCACTTAGCTAAGCGAAAACCTAAAAATAAAATGAAGTTAGAATGTTTTAACTATGACATTGTCCACGAATGGTTTAAATAAGTCTATGTAGTCGACCCAAGAAATAATGTGAATTGTATTATAAAGCGCATGACTCACATATCCTCGCTTGTACCGTGCACGAGTGTTCTGCAGCTCCTGTAACGGTTATACTTGGTCGACAGTCGAGGAGATTGACGTCATATGGGACATATTTGAGACGAAGTAGATGTGTGTACGAGCTCCGGCTAGGTCACACTCGCATGGTGTATTAATGGACGATAGAAAGTTTATTTTCTTTACTTGGTTATAAAACGAAACAGTAACGTACTATACGTACAGACAAACAATACGTGGGTTCTAACAATATAATCTTGCATGTCTGATGTAACAGGAAAGTAATCGCGCAGAAGTTTGATCGACTCTCTTCTACACGTGACTTGGTTATCCAGAGACATCATGTAGATCCAGTATACAGAACAGTTGCCTCAGTATAAGTCACACTATACCTCGTGATGGAGATGACTAGTTCCCAGCCAGGCGTGAAACATTGCTCATGAGCGTAGGACTGGAACTTAGCTTGTCAAGGTGATCGGCCGGCTTGAATGTCAGGGACGTTAGGGTAGGAGCGCTAAGCCGATAACTACACGCCATGACACGTAAGAGTTCAAGTCCTGACTTCCCCTAACAAGGACTGAATTAAGCAAACACTGTTATTTTGCTAGAGTATGTCGTTCATAGCATGTACGGGCCCAAAGTAACGATTCGAGATGTTTTTGTCCACCAGGACTGCGTTCTAGAATGTTACCTTAAGCTAGAGAAAAAAGGATTTTTGAACGTTAAATTGTAAACAGAAGGTAAATGATGTGTTTACAGGAAAATTTATGACAACATACAACTCTTTCCTGACAAACCGCATTTATTCATTTTACAGTTTTACTTAAATAAATCCAATCACACTTAAATAATTACCTATATTAAAATACTCATACACTCGCTATAACCTATTCGCGAGCATGAGTTTAAATTATAGCGTATTGTAAGAATGAAAACTAAAAAAAAAAAAAAAAAAAAAAAAAAAAATATTAATCTTATCACCCGTCATTTGTATTTATCCAACCGTGTCTATATTCAACACGTACACATTTTCTCTGGGTTTATTTCGACCGACTTGACCTTCCGCCATTTTCAACTTTACTCTCCGTTACTCTTCGGAAAAGTTGTGTAAAATTTTTCTTCTACAAGATGTTCAGAGTAATAATTTATAGTTTTTTTTGGGAATCACCATAGCGAGTAATATTTATATTCTAGAGGTTTTCGGCCAGCCAGAAGTAAAGCTTACTTGCGGAGTGACATTTTGGAACGCCACCGTAGTGTTAGAGAGTCAACTTTTCAGTTTGGAACCTACACTTGTAAATATACTGTGTTCTGGTCCGGGTGACTGTGTTTATAGTAAAGTTTCATTCTGTATTCTTTAACATACTGCATGATGAATTCGTATTGAAGTTGCTGTAAAAGTAGTACCCAAGAAGCTGCTAAACTAGCCGATACGCTACCACTAAGGCATTTGTCACCTGTCTTGACATATTTCATGTAGGCCGTTCGGAATACAGTGAGTTCTTAGGTTAAAACTCTGTAAACGTTAACTAGCCATTACTGCATACAATTTAAAATTACTAACGGTTGCCGTACACCGTTTGTGGTTGGCAGCGAATTACCGATTTTAGTTCTGTGTATGTCCCTATGTGAATAGAGTACTGAAATAACGTAACATGAAATCGACCTATTTGGGTACCAACTGTCTGCATAATTTAACTTAGTTAGAGACAACATAAAGTTGGACATATACCATCATCCGCAGACGCTTGTAGCCACAACCCACACTGCAGACGCTGTAATTCAAAATTCCACCGAGAATGTCAAGAGCTAACTCCGTACTATAAATCGATTGCTGAGAGTATTTGTATATTGTGCGATCAATGTTATTTCTTACTACACTCACAGCATATTATAAAATACTTTTTATGAATACCATATCCAAATTACGTGAAATTATTCGGTTTTGTGTTTAAAACTGGAACATAATATGACTATATTTACGTGATTCGTAGCGGCAGTACAGTATGTTGTATAAATTAGAGTCGATGCACATAAACCTGTATTGTATAGACGTTAAATCGCAGGTATTTGTAATTAATTATAGCAATTTTTCAACACCCGTCTATTTAATGAGTAGATATTGTCGATAAATGTTTTTCGGACGAGTGTAAGGTAAACGTAAATATTGAACAAGCCTATGCTAACAAAACACGTGGTAATGTTTTCGTTACTATTCGGCGGAAAGATAAAAACTGGCTGAAAATATAAATTAATTAGGGCTTTTCGAGTGCTCCCTTTATCCCAAACAGCCCTATACGAGGTTAGTTAATAGAACCTGTTATATATTCTGTGGCATGTTATGTATCAGCTTCTCTAACTTACAAGTCACTTTGCAGTTCCAGAGCACAGAACGCTTCATTTAACAACTCCCAATGCAGAGTATTAAAACTTATATTTATTACCTTCATGATCATGTACATTAACAACCATGATTTGTAAATTCACTCAACTGACTTTAAAACACGACAATGTCATATCATAATGACAAGGACTACACAGATATTAATATGGAACCTGAATATTTCGCACACAATATAAAATTGATAAAAATTATTGCTCACTTATCGGTTTGTTACCGCAGTGAATTGGACACAGTCATAAGACTGCCATCAAGTTATGCGTATCTGCCATGCTTATATAGAAGTTGGCTTACCACCTCATACAATAGACAGTAAAAATGTTGTACAATACCAATATTATTCACAAAATTTGTAAGAAAATGTAAGACAGCAAGAATTAAAAAATGCATATGAGGGCATTATTTATTATGTAAAATATAGTCCTTCAAAATTGCAGTTTAAATATGAATATACTATAACAGGCACATTTCTCTTATGACAGTATTGTTCCAGGTATTTGACGCAGAAAATGTTCTGTTTGAAAGAGTTAGTTTTGAAATGGGCTAATTGAGAAGTACTCAACTAGAACACGGAAACTGCGTTGTAAATATGTGGTTAAAAGCTTCCTGATCATAGATCTTTAGGCAGAGCACCCCAACAAGTCAAAATAGAGTTTCTGGTTTTTTGTTGCTAAGAAACATTTAGCTTTGATATATGTTTACAATTCTCTGATAAAAACTTTACAAATGCGAGAAACTGTTAATTAAAAGCAACTTACCAATAATAATGATGAATGACATCCTATTATGCTAACTATTTCATCACAGACGCTATAGTAAAAATTTTTGTTATTACGGTGGAAACAATATTATTATCGGAATATTATAAAGGCTTAAGGGTGCCGCCTGCTCATGTCGACGAGTGACGCGCAGATGTTCGGCCGTTAGGAAACTGCTCAACGTGCATTAGCGATATATACTCAGGTATAACATTGAAAGAACGAAGCACGTGTGTATACCCATATCAGGTTCACTCTGCTCGTTGAACTATATTGTCTAGAATTCGAAAATGGTGAAAGTAGGCATTTTTACGGTCAATTGTAGGTATGAAACTCGCATAATTTCACTAAAGGTATAGGTGTGTACAATACACATGTGTCTTTACTGTGACGTCATAAACTCACCACAGAATATCTCATAGAGGCTAGTTGTCTGCGAGAAGACTGCACGTCAGTTTGTGACGTGCGCTTAGAGGTTAGGGTGAGGTGAGATGTGTGTGCTGTGTCGCCCTCACTGCTTCCACACTTGGCCTCGAACTCGCAGAATACGTGTATCAGGCGGCCACCTTAAGTGGAGTCTCTAACAACATGTTTTATGTGCAAGCAACGTTTACGCGTATACGAAAAAGTCCGTAAATAACTACTTTGAGTGCATCGTGTCTTTCCAGGAAAGATCAAATCTATTATCTGTAGACCCACTTTACGCCTATCGAATGTCATCTGAGAGAAAAAGAAATAACACAAATGTCTTAAATTACACTTTTTCACTCTGAACCGTAATTAGTGAACATTCGCAGATTTGCCAGCAGTTTTCGAAAATTCAGGATGGAGTAGTGTCCCCAATTTAACCAGTGACTAAACCCTGAAAAATCAGCGGACATTTTAAGTTAAATTTTTGAAATATTGGCACTATACATCGGAAATAGTGAATATTCATAGGTTTGTCGGTGTTATTAACATATTCAATTAGTTGCAACTTTTCCATCCGGAATGAGTAAATACCACTGGCATACACGTTAATGTCCACTAATTCTGATGTAGATTGTAGTTCAATAGCGCTCAGTCTGCTGAAGACAAATGAGAAATATATAATGCCGTCTATAGTTAAGTTGTTTGGCTTATGACACGTGCTATAACGAAATACTCTTCCAGACATAACTTGCGTGTTGTTGGACTGCAATGACCGTCATCGGCTGCGAGATGTAAGGTCGACTCTTACTTGTCCGTCACTTACCTCATAACCTCTACGGAGCTTGTCTTGCCTTGATAACTTGTGTTAGTAGTTACTATGTGTTGACTGTTGACAGAGCATAGTGACAACATAGAGAAGTAGTGTGCTGGACTAGAGAGTGAGGCGGCACAGTTTGTTACAGTAGTGTGGAGGGAAGTGGTTGACCTCTAGAAGAAACACGGCACGTGGAGGCTTGCTGGCCATGACAGCGGTCACTGCAACCTCAGCCATACTACTACGTCACTGCTAGACTCCACGTGCAGACAGGTTATACATGCCCAAGGTCACGTACCTATATCTTCCAGCAGACCCACGTCACTACCTGCCCCTCTCCTCAGCCGTGATACTTCCCGCCTTACGTAGCCCTCATAGCCGCAATTACCGACTGACCGAACTACGTCAAGAGGACGCGGTACATAATTCAACGCTAAAATCATTTATCTATAACTGTAGGTTTCTCGAAGCCAATTTGCGAAGTGAAAACAATAGCAATCCTAGACAATAGTTTTAGACAACGTGTTAAACAAAATTGTTTCCAGTGTTACGAACTTATATCCCCCCCTTCCCTTCCGAACGAAAAAAGAACACTAGTAAAGTGCTTCACGGGCAGCAGAGTGGCTCGCAATTGATATAAATACTACACGAAATATGTTAGTCAACAGTATATTGAGCAATCTCTCTCTATAAATAAATAAATAAATAAATAAATATATATATATATATATATATATATATATATATATATATATATATATATATATATATATATACATACAAGACCGCAGCCTATCTAGAGAGGAGAGTTATTTTAAGGGCATTCACGTTACAAAAGTTCATAATTGCATCATTGAATGGCAAAGTGTTCGTTTTATAGACGATACATGTGACTACATGTTCCACTTGTAAACATTTTTAGCTCTCATAGTCTTCCCATAGCGTCATGTTAACGTCATAACAACATAAACCAAGTGTCTTACTCGAATGAAATAATCTACGCTGAAATTACGTATTATGGACCATATGCTAAAAGACTTAAAAACACAAAATGTAATACCTTTGTACGTTATAAAAAATCTGAAACTGCTGACAATTTTTTAATATTTTGGTAATGTTTTTTAAAATTACAATATTACTTTGTTGAGTGTTTTTAAGTATATTAGCATATGGATCATAATATATAATTTCAGTGTAAATTATTTCATTCGAGTATGTTACTTGATTTTGTTATTCCAGTGTTCCCAAACTTGCAAATTCTGACTTTGGTACGCGGCTATGGGGAAACTATGAGAACTAAAAAAACATTTTACAAGTGAAAAATGTAGTCGCAAGTAACGGGTATAAAACGAACACTATGTCGTGCAAATATAAAAGTAAGCATTTTTACCACGTGAACTGCCTTAAGGAGAACACCTGGTGGACGTATTTAGTGTGTTCGAGTCCAAGAAGTGTGGAAGCAGTAAGGACGACACAACAACACATCTCGCCTCACACTGGCCTATATAGGCTCTAGTCACTAACTGGCGATCTGTCTTCTCCCAGACAACTGTCCTCTATGAGACATTCACTGGTAACCCTACCAGTACATGACACTATATCTGAAATTAACGTGTGCCATGCCCGCCGATACCTTTTTAAATACCCCGAACTAAAATTATCTTAGCAAAGGAAAGAACGCAAAAAACACCAATTCTCGCTATTTTCCGCAGCCAAAAAATAAGCTTTGAAGATTAATGGAACACCTGACGATTATATACGTGGATGTAACGTTCATTTAATTATGTTTATTGTAAGTTATAACTCAAGTATGTAGAGAATTTTTCGAATAATCTTGTGTATGTGGACTGAGATGTCTTGGAATTTAAGGAACGTAAGGAAATTCGTAAACAAAGGAGACGGCGACGGTAAACAAGAAAGTGCGCATTAGATAGTTTGCCAGAAGAAAAACATAATAAATAGATTCTGGTCGATTATAAAGCCTGATTTCAAGAAACTAAGATGTTTCTTTGTTTGCCATAAAATGAGTTGTGTTTCGGCTTATCCTTGCAAAATGCTTTCTTATGAGTGTTTACAGCTTAAGAAAGTGAGGTGTGCATGCAAAGAATAAGAAGTCTTTATGTCCTCTTAAAAGCGGATCGAAAGATCACCCGAAATATTTACGAATATATAGGCCCTACTTTGGAAATTGGTTAGCAATATTTATTACGACTCATAGCCTAACTCAGCTCATAAATATGATAATCATACTTGAAATTCGTGTTAGTAATTTCTACTTCAGCAAACATTATAATATTGACTGAAACCACAATGTGCGTCCTTTTAACATGTGAATTTGCAATTGGTGTTTTTTGTGTCTATTTACAACCCACTCTTAATCCTACAGAAAATCCAGCGTTAAAATCTTGCGTCCAAAAATAAAAATAGAAGTGATCACTCTCTAATCGCAAACAAGTGTTTCACCTCAATGTGATAGGGTAATCTGCAGATGCTGTGGGGAGAAGTTACCAGTATACAAAGATGTGCACGGCGAAGAGACAACGCCTGGTTTGTAAGCAACCATTCATACATGTGGTGTCGCTATCAACTGATAGAGGGGCGAATACAACACAGGTGAAGCGAGACTGACAGTTTGGATTGGCATTACACGTGTGTGGTCCTACAGCATCGACAAAGCACGTTCTTAGACAACTTACGATTAACGAGAAATAATGCAGCACAGTCGCTAAAAGGAAAAAAAAATTCATACCAAAGAGACACATATTTTTAACGCCTACCCGTATGAATGGCGTGCGTGTGGCATGTGTTCCCAGATCAAAAAATATATTTTTTAACATAGGTAAATTATTTTCTGGATCAAGGTAACTAAAAATACATACAAGTTTCTTTAAAATATAGTATTATTTGTCATTTAACTATTAATTACGTACCTGAAATAGTTACAAGAAAATAATTGGATAAAATAACTATGGGAAGAGGATGTCTGTGTTCGTATAGCCAAAAAAATCATAGAAAATTAATGGTTTATTTTATTATATCGTTATTTAGCATATAACGTTTACCATATTTACTGGCCGAAAGACGCAAATTTAATTCACCTTTCGTATATTTTGAGGATTACAACACTAAAAATATATGGAAAGCTTAGTAAGAATAATTAAAGATTACCCAAAAATAGTGTTACGCTATTTTGAAGGAAATAATTATTACAGAAAAATGTAAAACCATTGAAATAGATACGGAGGCGAACAAAAACACAGCAAATACAAATAAATTTATAATAGTATAAAACGTAATACAAATTTATAGTAATGTACGTAATTAAACAAATTTATAGTAGTATACAACAGTTAAAGAACGATGTAATAATATATAAAAATTAAACAAATGTTTTATAGTAATATATACAAAATTAAACAACAAGTACTAACATTTCTATGCTTTTATTTGGGCTTGTTTTAATTTTATATAGTTTTACTTTAATCTTTTTTATTTTCTATTTCTTCCTCTGACCAACAAATAGAACAAAAACAATCCTGCGTATTTTTAGAATTTAACAATATATCTTTATTTTCTGCGACATGTTATAATATAAATATTGAAAATAACTAAATCTAAACCATCTTGTAAAGTTCATAATCTTTCACGATATTTTCACTGTACAAATTTTCGTATTTTAGATTGTTTCTGTGTCGTCGTATTTGTAGGGGGCGCGGTGGCCGAGGGGTCAGACCTCTCGCCTCTCGCCAAGGCGACCCGGGTTCGATTCACGGCGGGGTCGGTCCCCGAATTTTCGCATGTGGGAATAATGCCAGACGATGCTGTTGGTTGGCGGGTTTCCTCGGGGATATCCCGTTTCCCCCACCCCCTAATTCCAGCTCTGCTCCAAACTCGCCTCGCGTCACCCCTCACCAGCGCTGAAGACCTCGATGTTGACCGCTGACCAAAACCTCTCACTCACTCACAGTCTTCATTGTATAACAAACTATCTTTATCTTCGGAACTTTAAATGTTGTAAAGTAAACTATTCTAGGAAAAGAGTTCCCATTAACAATATAGATACCGTCTGTTTTAATTTTCATTTTGTTCTCCTAAAACCCCAACATATGTAAATCTACTTTTAACGTTTACAACAAAAGCATATATTTTCTATGCCTACTCTGTTTGTTTCAAAATCTACTCACTGTCGTTTTAAATAGATTTTTCTATCTCTACTTCTCTTTCTTTTATTTCTGATCTTTTTCCAAAGTATTTTTGAAGTCTTCTTTTAATGCAAGTGTAGTATCCAAATATTCTAATTTTATTTCCTGTATACTTAAATTGACTTATTGTTGTTCTCTTTTTTTTTTTCGTAGATTGTTAATATGATATATTGATTGGTGAAATTGCTTTAATAGTATATGCAAAATGTTTAATGTTAATATTTGCTCTTTTTCTAGACACACATGGAATAACATTATTTGTTTTTATTGTTCCTAATTCTTCTATATTTATATTATCGGGTATAGTTGAAAACAAGCTATGGCATTTAGATTAATATGTTTCTTAAGATTTTATAAAACAAGATTGGTTTACAGGAATCATATTTTCTTTTATTCTAAGTGTATTACTGTTAATTTTTTTGAAGTTTTACTGCTCCAATAGGCATATTTTATAAGATTATTACAAACAACACATGAACTATTTTGTAAGGGATCTGTAAATTTTTCCCACATTTTAGCTAGTAGAACAGAATAAAGAGTATCTTTCTCGAAATATGAACTATTATTTCTTATTAATTCTAAACAATCTGTTATTGCATTTAATTCATGTTCTACTTGGTAATTCTAATTAATACTACTATAAATTGTTGCTTATAGTAGCGTAATTCCGTTTCGGTTAGCTAATGTAGAGGTAAATGTTTCTTTCAATCTTTTGTTGTGACATTTTAAAAAATCTGTTAAATGGATTGATGTTTTTTTTATTAATTCCTGGGCTTGATGATTGGCAAATAACTTTATTGTAGATGTTAACTTTAGAATTAGATTTTAACGATGTTAAACCATTTTCTACAACAGAATTAATATTATTAACTATTACATTACATTCTTTATATTTTCCTTGTATATGAAAATTAAATTCTTATATATTTAATAATTTCTTCTTTGATAAAATGCTACCAAATATTATGCTATATCAAAATCCAACAAATAACGTTATTTTGCTAATTAAGGAGTGTCTGTTAAAAGGTGCTATTTCCACTTTCCAACGAAAAACGAAATCTGTCCATGATATAGTCCTGTACTTAAATAATGTTACAAACTCGCGGGCTAGGTACGTTTGGGGATGGAGGTCATGATAAAATAAAGAAAATAAAGCTAACCTTGTTTACTTACAACTGTACATACAAAAATAACCTATGTCTACAATGATTTACCACAATAAATGTCAAACAGAACAAATGACTAATAGTTACATAAAGGAAAAAAATACATCTACATAAGTTCTCTGCATATGGAAGGTTACTAGTCACTCACAATGGTGGACCCAAAGAAATAATACCGAAGAATCTTTCTGGCATAGAATCACATTCTTCCTACTACTTGTTGCGGTCCCACTCGCTGGACGCCCTTGAACAGTCGTCGCAATCCAATACATGTCACTATCACTTGAGATCACACTAGGCACCTGCCAGCAAAACAGGATCATTCCAGGTCACGATATTTTCCCTCGGTTACCCGGTACTGGGTGCAGGTGGTTATCACGGAGTAATAAAATCCATGCAGCACCCGAGGAGGTCTATTAGCGCTGCCGCCACTGTATTGTATTTTGCCGCCCTGCCCGACAGCCATGGCGCCGAGGAGTGGGTGGGAAGGGGGGTGTCCTAGCTCTGCCACCACAGTATCGTACTACACTGCCCAGCCAGACAGTCGCGGCTCGCAACACTGCCCCCTCCTCAAGTCTGTTCGTCCCGAGCAGACACAACAAACTCTGGTCCATCATAGAGAGCCAGTCTGTCAATATGCACAACCTTGGGTTTTCTTGTCCGAGAACCCTTGCGAACTATCCGGAAGACCACATCATTTATCTTCTTGGCAATCTGGTAAGGGCCTTCTTAGCACTTATGTAGTTTTGGACAGTATCCTTTCCGTCGTTGTGGGTTATACAGCCACACCAGCTGTCCTTCTTGAAATGTCTTTTCAGGTCCCCTCCGATCATACCTCGTTTTCATCCGGTCGCTGTTGACTCTTAAATGATGCCGAGCGAAGTCATCGTCTGTGCTCAATCTGCGACGCAGTTCGTCAGCATACACCATCGGTGAAGCAGGCTGTTCTTCTTCTACTGGCCTCCCAAATAGTAGATCACTTGGAAGACGAAGCTCTCGCCCAAACAGCATCTTCGAAGGTGTTACCCTTGTGGCTTCATGGACAGCTGACCGACATGCAAGGAGAAACAGGGGCACCTTGGAGTCCCAGTCCTTTTGGTTGTCGGCTACAAAAATGGACAGATATTGTTCTAAGGTACGATTTAACCGCTCGATCATCCCATCCGACTGAGGATGCAAAGGAGTAGTCCGTGTTTTCTTCATTCCCAAAATCTAGGCGACTTCCTGGAAAAACTTGGCTTCAAAGTTGCGGCCCTGGTTGGAGTGAAGTTCGAGTGGCACTCCAAACCTTGAGAATACATGCTCCACTAAAGCATCGGCCACTGTGCTAGCCTCTTGGTTAGGTATTGGTATGACTTCAGGCCACTTGGTGAAGTAGTCTTGCACCACCAATAGGTACCGATTCTTCCTCAGTTACTGGCAAAGGACCCAAAATATCTACTGCCAACCTCTCGAACGGGGCTCCGACAATGTACTTCTGATGATGATCACGCCCTCTAGTTCTTGGTCCCTTTCTAGCTGTACAAGCATCACATGTTCGGCACCACCTCTCGACATCTTCCCTACAATGTAGCCAATAGTATCGCAATATAATTTTGTTGAAAGTCTTATTAACTCCAAAATGGCATCCAGCTGCTGAACTATGAAGTTCCTTTAGCACCTCTGGAACTCTAATTTCTGGGAGTACCAGCTGTAAGCGTGTTTCTTTGCCATCTGCACTTTCCCATTTCCGGTACAGGACACCATTTCTCAGAGATAGAGAATCCCATTGTGCCCAGTATGCCTTAGTTGTAGTACTTTGATAAGATAAATCAGCCCACTCTGGGCGCTGGCCTTTTTCCTTTCATTCTAGTATTGGCCCAAGAGCAGGGTCCTTTCTCTGATCTTCGCCAATCTTTTCATCACTCCAGGGAGAAGGTTCATTGCCAGATGTGAACTCTTGGATTCTTGTTATCCGAGCAGTTGGTGTCTTCCCAACCTTCCTTTCTTGGCGATCACAATGAAAACACATTGGCTCGCATGGCCTCCTGGACAGTGCGTCAGCATTGTTGTGTAAGTGCCCAGGTCTGTGCTGTATTTCAAAATCGTACTGTTGAAGGTGCTGCATCCACCTAGCTATCTGTACTTCTGGGTTTTTTAAGTTCAGTAACCAATGAAATGATGCATGATCTGTTCGTAGAATAAAATGCCTTCCATATAAGTAATGGTGAAAATGTGAAATATACTTGACCATTGCCAGGAGCTCCCTGCGAGTTACACAGTAATTTCTCTCAGTCTCATGTAACACTTTGCTGAAATACTCTAATGGCCTCTCTTTTCCATCCTGGATCTGTGACAACACAGCACCAATCCCCACATCGCTCGCATCAGTGTCTAAAATGAACTGTCCATCACTACTAGGATAACCTAGGACAGGAGGTGAAACAAAAATTTCCTTTAATTTTCTGAATGAAGTTTCACAATCGGGGTCCAGAAGAATTTTCTTTTAGTCTCAGTCAACTCATGTAATGGCTTTGCTATTGTGGCGAATCCATGCACAAAACGCCGATAGTAAGCACACAGCTCAAGGAATCTTCTTGCTTGAGTCCGATCAGTTGGATGTGGCCAATCTCTAATTGCTTTTGTCTTCTCTGGATCTGTTTCAATCTCTTCAGCCGACACTACATGTCCCAAAAATTTCACTTTCCTTTGAAACAAACTACACTTTTTGGGAACTAGCTTCAAATTAGCTGCTGTTATCCTCTGAAGCACTGAATCAAGACGTGTCAGGTGCTCATCAAATGTCTTCCCTATAACCACAATGTCACCTAAATAAACCTGACAAATATCCAAAGTTAGTACTCTTTCCGTAAGTCGTTCAAATGTTGCTGGAGCATTGCACAGTCCAAAAGGCATGACCTTGAATTGCCAAGTTCCTTTCCCTTGTACAGAAAAGGCAGTCTTCTCTCTATCTTTCGGGGCCATTTCACATTGCCAGTAACCACTTTTCATGTCCAAGGTTGAGAACCACTGGGATCCAGCCAGGCTATGCAGAGTGTCATCTATCCGAGGAAGTGGGTAGGAGTCTTTCCTGGTCACATCCTTCAGCCGCCGGTAATCAACACAAAATCTTGTTGAGCCATCTTTCTTCTTGACCAACACAACTGAAGATGACCAGGGGCTGTTCGATGGCTCTATCACATCCAGATCCTTCATTGCCTTCAGAATGTCATCAACTACCTCGTGTGAAGCAAGTGGTAGACGTCTAGGGATTGCTTGATAGGTCTGGCATCTCCTGTATTAATATGGTGACATGCCACAGATGTCCTACCAAGATCCTGTGAACCACATGAAAAAGCATTTTGATTCTTTATTAAGAGTTCTGCAACAGCATTCTCTTGTCTCCAGTCCAGGTTTTCCTTTGTCCTCTTCAAGAGTTCTGTAAGTGGTTCGGGCAGAGTATGCTTCACAATGTCCTCCCTTAAGGCCTTAGACTTAGTGGTGTTTATCTAGGAAACCTGTTTACACTAGCCAATCGTTGCCCCTCCTCAAGACGAATTTCCTTGTCAGTCAAGTTCATCATTCTAACAGGGAAATTATTTGATCTTGATGAAACCAAAGTCCTGGCTACAATTACTCCATCAGGGAGGTTACTCCCTCTTCTCATACACTCTATTAATCCTAGGCGCCTTACAAACTGCCCTACACAGCGCCCTGGTATCACAATTTCGCTAGAAGCGGGCAACACAGTGGCCTGACAACAAACTACGTGGCAGCTGACTGGTGATGCTAATTCTTGTCGTGGTGTCAGTACCAACTCTGTTTCACCTACCTTTAAGATCCCCAGTCGAGCGTCAGAATATCTAGTCCCAGTAAACATGGATCTGCAATATCCGCTATGTAGACTTCATGTTCTAACTCTAGTTCACCCAATTTTAGATGCACACGCTTCTTCCCTTTCACTGGTGTTGTCTCACCAGTTACAGTGGTTAACATGCACACTCTAGTACTTTGATCATGTGATTGCTGGGGAAAAGGCCTAACGATGTCTGGCCTGACAACTGTAATGGTCGTCCCTGTATCTACAACCATCTGACAGGGTACGTCATCCAGGCTGCACTCTACCAGCAATGCATCAACTTCCGGTTTCACCGAACGTACTCTAAGGAATTGTGGGGCCTTACCTCCAGCAATCACCGACCTTCGCCCCTCAAGACTGGTGTTTACATGTTTTCCGAATTTTGAACTGATTGGTTGGTCTCACCTGGCTCTAGGTCTTGGTTTCTTCGCTGATACTGCCGACACTAGGCTCTCAGGTGTCCAGGTCGTCCTCACTCCCAGCACTCTGGCCGCTTTCCTTGTGGAGGGTGGTGTTCCGAAGCGCCAACTCTGCTGGAAATGACGCTAATTGCTGTCTTAATTTCCTTCAGGGTATTCTCGATGCTGTTCCCCTCTTCTTCGCACATTACTTTCGCTGCTCGCACCACACGCCGATTCGCTGGCACCTGCATTGCTGACTCGACTTCAAGTGCACGGGCTAGAGCATCTTGCATGGTACGAGGTGCTGCCAGGCGTACTGCTTGTCGCACCTCCAAGTCTGCAATGGCATCAACAAAGAACTCAATGGCAAGTACATCTCGCACCTCCTCTGGACACCCCTCAAGTGACAGATGGGCTAGTCTCACAATGTCTTGCCAAAGTTCCTGAAGTGACTGCCCAGGTCGCTGGCTATGGCTTCGAAGTTGGGCATGGTGGGCATGGTGTAAACAGCGGTCCCCGAAGCGCAGCTCCAGGGCAGAGACTAACGTAGAATACTCCAGACGATGTCGTTCAGGCAAATATTGGAGTATACTGAGTGCAGGGCCCTTCAACACTGCTGCCAGGTAGTAGGCACGCTGCTCTTCTGTCCATCCATTCAGGGTTGCAACAATCTCATATTGGTGCTGATATTCACGCCATGGGGTTTGGCCATCATAAGGGGCAGGCATGATTGTAATACCCTTTCCAGCCCCAGGCATGGCAACCTCAGCTGTATTCATGTTCTGTGGTAGTCCTACCGACGATCCCGACATCGCAGAGTACTTCCCGTCGTTTCCCTGATGTCTCAACTCTTGCTTCGGCGAGCCGCTCTCCCGACACTCCGATGGCTGACCACCTGCCTGTCGCTGTAGAAATTGCTCCCTTTCGATCCTTAAGACACTCACCTCTTTCTGCAGGTCGTCTTCCACACTTCCGATTTTCTTTTCGACATTTTCATTAACACTGTCAATTCTATGGTCCACCAATTCACTGACATTGTCAATTTTTTGGTCCACCATTTGAGAAACACTTTCAATTTTCTTGTCCATGTACTCCATTTTAGTATGCACTAGCTCACTTTTTCCCTCTATCTTCTTGTCTACATTCTCATTAACACTGTCTATTTTCCTATCGACATTCTCATTAACACTGTAAATTTTCCTATCAACACTGTCTATTTTCTTGTCCACATTTTCATTAACACTGTCAATTTTTTGTCTACATTTTCGTTAACACTGTCTATTTTGGTATTTACACCACTAATTTGGCTACTTAGTCCCTCTATTAGTGCTCGCAAACCCTCTAACTCACCAGCCATTTTTCTTATAAACATAAACTTATAACCCAAAATTTATTACCTAATAAAAATTAACAAGTTTTAATAAATATCTAACCATCAACACTTAATTTTAACATCATTTAAAACATTTAATTAAATTTTAAATAATTGGCTCCATCCCACTTCTGACACCAGTGTTACAAGCTTGCGGGCTAGGTACGTTTGGGGATGGAGGTCTTGATAAAATAAAGAAAATAAAGCTAACCTAGCTTATTTACATTTGTACATACAAAAATAACCTATGTCTACAATGACTTACCACAATAAATGTCAAACAGAACAAATAACTAATATTTACATAAAGAAAAAAAATACATCTACATAAGTTCTCCGTATATGAAAAGGTTACTTGTCACTCACAATAGTGGACCCGAAGAAATAATACCGCAGAATCTTTCTGGCCTAGAATCACCTTCTTCCTACTACTTGCTGCGGTCCCACTCGCTGGACACCCTCGAACAGTCGTCGCAATCCAATACATGTCACTATCACTTGAGATCACACTAGGCACCTGCCAGCAAAACAGGATCATTCCAGATCACGATGTTTTCCCTCGGTTACCCGATACTGGGTGCAGGTGGTTATCATGGAGTAATACAATCCATGCAGCACCCGAGGAGGTCTATTAGCGCTGCCGCCACTGTATTGTATTTCGCCGCCCTGCCCGACAGCCACGGCGCCGAGGAGTGGGCGGGAAGAGGGGTGTCCTAACTCCGTCACCACAGTATCGTACTACTCCGCCCAGCCAGACAGTCGTGGCTCGCAACATTAAGGTCTGGTTTCACCAACCAAGTTTAAGCGATTTAATCTTGATAACTCGGTACTTAAATCACGATTATACATGTTTTGGGTTTCACCAAGCTGTTAAACTCGATTTTCTCGTCTTTAGCGAGATTAAATTTAACTGCTCGATTTTGACCGGATAACGTCACTAATCTCGCTTAATTTCATAATAAAATGGCGCGAGCACTGTATAATTTGGTATTTGAAGACAATACAGACGTTGAAGACTTTCTTCATGTGTATCTGCACCGTAGGATTAGAGAACTAAATCATTATTTTAATGAGAATGATGATACAGACTTTCAAATACTTTTCCGCTTGTCAAAACAATCGGTCCATTCACTATTATTGATACATACACTGATAGTACAGAACTCACAGTGGTCTAGAGGTAAAATGCATATGTTCTACGAGTAAGAGAAGTGGTTCGTTGCTTACCACCTCCAATTTTTTTTGTAATTTTCAAAATAATTGCATGTAAGCGTCTTTTATTCAAAAGTTATTCGATAAATAAGTTCAGTGTTATTTATGAAGTACAGTGAGCATTTAAATTTATTTATTTTTCCTTTATTGAAAGTACAACTACAAGGTTATTCCTTGTAATTTTACAAACGTATATTTTGTGTTTTATTACAAGGACAACTGTTGAAGTTTTACAAAGAATTTCTTTGGCACCTGGGTTTCCAAAGATTTTCTTTGTAAAAGCACAAAACATTTGTTTTACAGTGTATGAGGTTCTGTTAAGCGTTTGGTACTTTCAGGTTAGCAAAAAATATACAGACGAGAAAATAATTAAACAATTGTGTGTAGATAAACATTTGCATTTACAGCAATAAATAACGTAAATTATATTTGCTGGATTACCTTCCCCTAGTCTTTCTTTCTTGCTTTGCTCCAAAGTTACCCAGGGGTACCTAGCCCCCTAGCTGTATTCCCCCCCCCCCAACTAGATAGTATGATGCAAACACTCCACAAATTCCCCTCAAGAATGTTGTAACAAAATTTCCAAATGAAATAATTCACACACACATTCGGCAATTTCCGACAAGTGTTCGGGTATTTCCGACACAATTAAGGCAACTCAGCTCTCACAACCCATCGTGGAGCCAAGTTTAACTAATTTCTGTTAACTTAAACTCGCTGTGTTGATGGTGGAACGCACCTCTAGCTTAAACTCAGGTTTAGCTCTTCATCGAGTTCTGTTAATCTCGCTTTGTGGCAAAGTTAAACTTCGTTGGTGAAACTGGCCCTAAGAGAGAGAATGTATGTACATATTTGCCCACAACTTTTTAAAGGTGGAAATAGCACCTTTTGAACAGACACTCCTCAATTATTTTAAAATATCTGGTAATTATCTTAAAAGTGTATCTAATTTAACATCGAATAAATATATTTTATAAGAACAGCAACAGGATTATTATTTGTTTTATAATTTTTATAATTTTCTTAAGAATTAGTTTAAATCCTTTAATTGTTTGTGAATAAGATATTTTCGCTTTAGCTCCATGTCTTGCTAAATTAAATTTTGAAAGTGTCGTTACTAAAAGACAGTTAAAACTACCACATGCTTTTTCCTTTTACAAGAAATTTTCCATCCTTCATTTTTCCTTCACCATATATAAAATCTGTTATTCTGAAAAACATACTAATATCGAAAACGTTTCACTAATTATCTTAAATTATTTTATTTTGTGTTCTCCATTTGTATAAATAATTTCCAATATTTGTAACAATGTTATTGCTATTCAAATTTTCTGTATGAAACCGTAAACGAAATTTTTCGTTGATAGGTTTTTTCATCCCCAGTATTTCTGCTACAGAATAATTTTTATTGGTAGTATAAATTTTCTTGCCAACGTCCATTAGTAAAAAAATTATAAAAATTGTTTTAAAAATGTGGCTGGAATTAAAAGACAAATATATTATAAATATAGATAAATAAAAATAATCAACTCAAAATAATATAAAAACATAAAATAAAAATTTACGATACATCTAACACAACTATTTAAAAAATTTTTTTATTTATCTCTAACCTTAAATGTATGATATATTTCGCCTAACAATAATATCTCTAACATAAAATTTATATCTCTTATACAAAATTTAAATTATCTGAAACCTAATAGTAAAATATATTTTATAGTGTCCGTAACTTAACATTTATATTATATTTATCATAAAGTTTATAATACCTCAAAGCCAAAATTTGTATCCCTAACTAAAAATTTTAAATACCGCTAACCCAATTATATAAAATACAAATTTGTAGTACCTCTAACCTAACATTTATAATACATTTAACATAAGATTTACAGTACCTCTAAGCAAACATTTAAATCTCTAATCCAGAGTTTACAATATCTCTAACCTAAAATTTATAATATCTCTAACCTAAATGTATAATACCTCTAAGCCAAAATTTATATCACTAATTAAAAATGTATTATATATCTAACCTAAAATTGATAATATATCTAACCTACTAATCATAATACCTCTAACTTAAAATTGATAATACCCATAATCTAAAATTTATAATATCTCTAACCTAAAGTTAATAATATCTCTAACCTAAAATGTATAGTACGTTCAACCCAGCCCAATTACATAATATAAAAAATGGGAAAATTAATTTTTTGAATGGTAGTTACAACTGGGTAGTTAAAAGTATGATGTAGTGTTGTTTTTTTTACCTACATGAAATAATCGAAATGCGGTCGTAATTTCAGAAAATTTTAAATCATTATTACCAGACAGATATGCACAGAAATTCACTAATCAGCTTTAAAGGATGCTAATAGTGGAAATAAGACTTTTATTTTCTACGACATGAAAGTTGGTGGCTGTAAACAGATGAATTATAATTTATTCACTAAAACTAAATTAATCCTGTTTTAAAATTATTTTTCATCTCTGAAAATCTAACGATATTTATTTTTATTATTTTAAAAGTTATTGTTTAAACTAAAACACTTTCGTGTTAACAATTTTAATTTTTACTGGAGGTCTCTAGTAGAAACCTCCAAAAATATCTTTAATTTTTATTGTTTTTTAATTATAATTGTTTTCACTCTTTTCGTTGAAATCTTAACTATATTTGTATTTTTTTTTTTTTACTTTTTTCAGTTTTTTTTTGTTAAAATCTAAGATAAAACCGTAAAAAATTTGCTGAGCACGAAAAAGAGTCGCTAGGCTCGAACATACAAATACGATCTACTGATGAATGTTCTCCTCTTCAGCTTACTTTCCGAAGGAACAAGTAGGTATATGAGATCACCTTTCTGTCTAGGTGTGTAGGTGTGTTTAGGTGTGTGTGTCCGTGTGTTCAAACTAAATATCTAAGGAACAGTAAATTATAATTTCATCCTACTTGATTCACATCTACTACACACAAAGTAGACTTGACTTTTGTGTATTTCGTTCATCCTGCGTACATATTTTCAAAATGGCGGCCATTTATATATTTTTAGCATAGTCGCTAGGAAATATTTTTTAGAAATTCATCAAACTTGGTGCACATATACTACATATAAAACTGACTTGACTTTTCTGTATTATTTTATTCTGTGTTCAAATTTTAAAAAAAGGCGGCCATTTATATATTTTCAGTATTGTATCAAATATCTCAGGAAATATTTTTCAGAATTTCACCAAACTTTGCATCCATATACTACATTCAAAGCTGACTTTACTGTTGTGTATTTCATTTTGACTGTATTTATGTTTCAAAGTAGCGGTCGTTTTTATATTTTTAGTTTATTATTATAAATCTTAGTAAACTCTTTTAAAAATTTTACCAAACTTAGTACACATATACTATATGCAAATCTGACTTGGCTTTTGTGTATTTCGTTTATCCTGTGTTTGATAAGTTTAAAATGATGGCCATATTTATATTTTTAGTATAGTAATACATATCTTAGGCTACTTTTTTTATTTTTTTATCAATATTGGTACTCATATACTGTATAAAAACTGACTTAGCTTTTATATATTTTGTTCATCATTCTGTAATATTTTGAAAATGACGGTTACTTTTTATCTCTACAATAGAAAGAGATTTTAGAAACAAACATTTCCCCGAATTATTAAACTGGTTACTCGCATATTACTTAGCAAGTTGACGTACCTTTGGTATATTTCGTTTATCATACAAATGAATCAATTTTATCAGTTATTATTCCTAGATTACAATTATTATTTTTTACTTTCAGGGTTAATTTGCATCCACTTTGAAGAAAGTAATCTTATCAGTTATGCTGGTAACTTGTTGTGTATTGTCAGTACCTGGTAACCCTAGTCGTGGAGACACACACTCAGTGCTACTGCTTCTAGTGGATGACTGTTTGTAGCAGTGGGTAGGGGAGAGGAGGAGGGGCCGTTCAATCTTCTCACAAACATTTCCTTGTTATTAATTTCCTATCTTCGAAAGCTCAAGCACACCGTATGCCCTTAACTCGTTCTCAGCATGTTTCCCATCCTCTTCCTATAGCCAGTCATTTTTGGCTACTGCATTTGAGCGACACTGTGACGTATGTATTAAACCTCGAGGTAACTACATCCGCATGTTAAGATAGCCGCATGTTCAAAGTGTCCGTTACACGTCAGAAGGAGGTGGTCAAATAAAACGTTCGACTTAATCTCCAGCTAGGCTGACCAGGAGTCTGGTCGAAGGTGGTAAAATCGAGATTCAAATTTTCTAGTAACACGACTATTATCATCAATGTCACGTGCATTGTAGCACTGTCCACAGTTGCTAGAGTGGGTTGTAAATAAACCTTCGTATGGCTGACTGGTGCCACTTGTACATTAGTGTGGTTTAAACATTGCGGTATATGGTACTGCCAGTAGCAAGTTCGAGTCAGAGCCATTAGGGGAACTAACAGTATGTCGGTTTATTGCAATTTGAAAACCACACCATTGGACTAGTAGTTATAAAGAGGTCAACCACGCTAGTCTTTAGTACAAGGCTGGAGTCATAAATGTGGCAACGCTGGTATGGATCGAGGTCCTGCTGCTGCTCGCTCATTGGCTGGCCTTGTCTGTGTCACTAACACTGCGCCTAGACACACTGCACAGACTAAGTACAGTCACAGTCAGCAGACCATCGATGCTACGTTGCCACGTTTAATACTCCAATCTTTTACTAAAGAGTTTCATGGTTAAACTCATTGCCGTTGGTTAATGGCTGTTCTTCTACGACCGTGCTGAGGGCTACACAGGGCGAGTGAACGACCTTGAAGCAAGAACCTTCACACAACACAGGTCGTTGTACGTCAGTCAAGGACTAGCCTATGACGCACGCCACATTGCCTCCCTCCCCCCCCCCCCCCCCAGAATAAAGTGGTAACGACCACAACTTGCATCTTCTACAATATCTGTCTTCAACAGTTTCTTACTTCTCTGTAGTCCGGCGGATCCATAAGAAAATCTCTAACAATAGTGCATTTTATGATACAAGTGTCAACATTTTCACACGAATTACATGGACTATGATGACTGTTTTATGGGGCGGAGCCAATAAATTATGTGAAATTTGCTAGTCTCGGGCCCTATTTTGTTAACATGCTGCTCAGCAAACATGAAACAATCGTTGCTTTCACCATGGCAATACGCCCTTAAATAAACTATTTACTTTTCTATTTCTTATACTTGGTAAATGTTAGCAGATTCTGCTAGAGCTTAGAAATGGTGAATTTCGGATAAAAAAGTTTTCTTTATATAGATCAATTATTAGGTGTGTGACCGATGTTCCTTCCACTACCCACTGTAATTATTGTTTTTTTTTTTTTTTTTTTTTTTTTTTCAGAACTGAACTGTTGTTAAGATGAAACGAAGGTTCAGATTCATAGACAAAATTCAAGAATGCAAGCTACCTGATGAGACTACAGACTGGAACCTTTGCCTTTTTTGTCACGAAGTGACAGAGGAAATATTGACCTGCACTAGCGATTTTCCTGGCGTATCACCTAGTGAAGCAGCAGGGTGTTCAACAATAGCAGACAACTTACACAAGTTTGAGGAAATTGAATCACTACCAAATAAGAATTCTAAATGAAGGAGATGAAAAAAAAACATTTAGCAAACAAAGACAAGTTTCATAAAATATTCGCCTTAACATTTAATAAAACTAAATTAACAGGGCAATCGAAAAACAATACAAGTTGAATAATGCTGGAGAATATTACGAGTCAGGGGCCTCAACATTAGTTAACAGAAGTACCAGATAAATTAACTCACTACTGAATATTCAGATAACATTATGCTTCTGTTGTGACAAACCGATGGACGTTAAATCTCAATCATGCCGAAAATCCAGAACATCACACTCGGACAGTCATGTACGATCCTGTGCTATTTTCCTCCAGGATCATAAGTTAATAGCAATGCTAAGCGCAGGATATAGTAGCGCAAGATGCGGATTATCATAAAAAGTGTCTTGCAAATCTGTACAATCGTGAAAGGGAAATGAAATTGAAGTCGGCGAAAAAATAAAGTGTCCATACGTTTGACAAAAACGCGCTAGCTGAAATGTTGGTATACATTAAAAGTATTATAGATTATGACGATGATGAAATCTCTCCCGTCTTACAGCTGAGGCATCTGAAGAAGATCTACTGTCAATGAATAGAACAATTTGAAGTCGATTCTAGTACAGTGCATCCAACTCGGCTAAAAGAGAAAATACGTAGCTACTTCCCAAAACGTGAACCGCAAATTGCTGGACATGAAGTGTTACTTGTGAGAAACAGTGATATACATTAGAGTTTCAAGAATACCGGTTGTTATGATTCTGAGTCAGATCCTATCGTTCTTACTCATGCGGTGAAAATAATAACACATGTTTTGAATCGTTCTGAAGTTCAGTTTAAAGGGACATTTGAGAAAGACTGCCAAAACAATAGTGCACCCATAACACTGTTAACTCTGGTTGGCACGATAATGTATGACCCTAACATTGAACATCAACTTGATTACATGTCACAAGAAAATCTCTCACATTCGCAACTTCTATATTTCAACTGCTTTAAAAAGCGCAGCAAAACTTGTCAACATGTGGTTCACTCTCCAAAAAGTGAGACACCATTGCCTCATTTTATTGGCTGTCTTGTACAGTCTTACATAAAATCAAATAGTTTAATTAATGTATTGTTCTCATTAGGACTTAATGTTTCATATGACACAATTATCACTCAATCAGCAGACTTGGGTAATTCTGAAATTGCTCACTTTATGAAAGCGGGGGCAGTTGTCCTTTTGAATTTGAAAACAACAATTTTCACAACAGCTGCAACAGACAACATAGACATGCATATCACTGTTCCAGCATTCAGATACTAAACATTGTGGAATAAATCAAGCAAAAGGGCCAATTGTCCTTATGAAGTTACCAGAAAGTTCTTCCCTAGTGAAACCAATATTTGCATCAAAGATGAAACATTCACCACCTGAGCTAGAGGTCCCAATAGAATGCAACACTCGGAATGCGAACCGTGACAAAGAAATCCAATGGTGTGGTCACATATACTGAATTACAGTGAAAGAAGAGCCGGTTTAGAATTTAGATTGTACATAGTCATCGTATATTGCTTTCATACAAAGAGACAGTGGATATATTCTCCAAACATTAGATGCTCTCTTAACACTTTTTCATGAGTATTCAAATTCAGTATTCACTGCATTGTTGTGCTTAAGAAATCTGTGACTCATCTCAATCCAAATCAGAGTCCAGTCATAGTTAGCCATCAGTAATTATTTAAGTTTCTAAAAGACATTCAGTGGACGTGGCCGAATTCCCATGGGTAAAATATATTTATTACAACCAGGAGGATTAAAAATATAAATTGCAGTTTCGAAAAGTATTGGTGATACTGATATTCTCAAGGGAAATAGCTTTACAGGTGCACTTGAACATGCCAAAATTTCAACTGGCGGTTCAGCGGATGCTGTTCTAAAGGAAGTTCACGTGAAGAACACTCTACGAGTTTGCCAACTGACAGCATATGCACTTTTCGAACTAAATATTTGGACACTTATTTATTAGTCACTGAGCATAAACATGTCATCGAACATTGTCAGGTACTGAGGACAAATTTAAGTCCTAAACATATGAAATATAAAAACAATGATGTGCAAACGAAGATCATAAAACAATTAAACAATTAAAATAAATTATAGTCAAATTTGAGTGAAACAAGGAGTTACAACAATACAACTTTACTAATAAAATAAGGACTATGAGCTACAAGTCTTCTTCCCAAGATACAGTATCCAAATGTATAACCACACATATATAGTATTTACATCAGTCCAATTTAATCTCCATATCAGTTAATGTTTTTCCAAACGTTCATCAACATCGTAGCAAGGATTATTTAACAGCCATATAGGAATTATTTTTTCAAATCTTTTATAGGATACCTGATGAACATTCAAAGGTAACTCACCAAATAATTTATACTCATGTCTTTATATGCATTCCAAGATTTACTTAGACTTTGGTAAGTCGATATACTAAAAAAACTTTTTCTAGTGGACTTGATTGGTCCGTATTAGCTGGTAACTATCTTAAAATTCTCTCTTGAATAAACAATGAATTGCAGTGTTGAAGTTCATTGAAAAATGTTATAACACTTATTGCCTTTTTTGTATAAGTGGAACATTTTTTAATTTTAACTCCATTACTCCAGTACAGTGCTTGTGGAATGGCAATTGCGAGTTTTCGTAAGTTTTATTATGATGTAATACATAACTTTCGCGAAATGAATTTGTTTTTTAGCGTGAACTATTTAAAGTAGTTATGAAGAAAAAAACTAATTCGCAACTTTTAAATATTTTCCAGTGTAGTTAACAAACAATGAACAGACAAATAATGCATTACACATTTCCGCAGTGTGCGTATTTGCCATCCTCCAGTACGCCGAAAATGTTTCCAAGTTCAGTCCGAAGTATATAGGTACTAAAATATTAAATTAAACACTTATTGTAAGATTTAGTAAACATTTATTTAATATAACGAAAAAAGGGAGGCTATTTAGGGTAGTGACATTTCAATTCGAGTCGTTAAATATGTGATTGGATTGGAAGTTTGCTTGCGATCACAAAGTGAACCGAGCTACTGATTTCGTGTATTTGATTATAGCCGAGTTACCCTGGTCACGTGACGTAATAAACTGCTTACCTGATAATCAATGTGACCACATTTGAAGAGATGTAATTTTGATTTAAGTAAGTTAATGGTATTGGGCCACACTTGAAACATCTTACTCTATGGCTGTAGCAGTGAAGCCAGCATTGTGAAGCATGAAACACTCTGAGTAGCCGGTTATGGCACAGGAATGAGGTGCTATGAAATGCCACCCACTCCGTGTGATGTCGTGGCTATGGCTGCAATTTTTCTGGTTGAACTTGACCTTTGACCTTGACGTTGAACCCGACAAAGAGGTCACAAAAAGCTCAAACAATCATTAAAAACTTTCCAAAATACCTAAAAAAAATTGCCCCTTACTCCTGAAACAAATTTTTTCCCTAAAAATGTCTCTCTTACCCTTCGACTCATCGAAGTTACCTTTCTGTATGTCTCAAAACCAGCATGACTGCAATGCCATCTCACAGCGAATTTTTTGTACTTCACTGTTTAAAGTCAGGTACTGATAACAAAATTTTATAAAGTCAATGGACACAATTGTATAAATATTTTAAAAAAAGTATTTATTACGTCATTAACTTTTTTAATGTAAAGTATTATTTTCAATACTAATAATGGTATCTGTTTACACTCACTTCCACCTTAACCATAACAGATCGATTCCGATAAAATGAACCAATTTAAAAAAAAAAACACACACAATCACTTTATTATTTTTTATTATAATATGCCAGTTATTTCTTATAAACCACTGATTACTAATCTTCCTTTCACTAACATAGCTACACCCGATCGACTTCCGATAAAATCAATCAATTTTTTAAACATTTCTTATAATTTTTTTATACTTACGTGCAAGACACTTCAAATACTTTCAAACATAGTGGACATCAGTCAGTTTGTGGATACTTACGATTCGTCTATCTATTATACTTCTGAACAACACACTGTTCATATTAACAAGGATACAAATAAAATCGTAAGTTATCAGCAAAAAGTTGTTAAATTATATTTATTGACTATATAAATTCACCAGAGTTTCAATTGTCCTTGGGTTTTCGACACTAATGCCTTTAAACCAGTACTCATTCACAGGAGAGCAGTTTTACAATGCAATTTATTAATATGCAGGACAGTAAAATGTATTATTAGAAATCTTATCAGGTAATACACAAAATCTCATGAAAATAGCTTGAAAAAAGAAATAAATTAAATTATCTGATACAGTTTTCAGATAAGGTGCAAAATATAAAAAAAAATGTACATCTCGAAATTTAAAGTTCTATTCTACTTCAAATACACATTGTTGATTTTTGCTCTAACTAATGATATTGGTCCTAAGGTTTATTAATGAAAGAACTATTATTTACCGGCTTGGAATGAGACAATACTTGCCGACACAAGACTGAATTAATTTGGATATAAGATGTGTTTTACTTACTGTGATCTTGCAAGCATTCTAGTAAAATCTTCATATTTTAATTTAACTGTAGAAACTTGAAGGAGAATGGAAAATACTATCAGAAGTTTGGCCATTGTCTATGCTAGTCAAGCTTGTTTGTCGTTCCTCGTAGTCGGAAGTCAAAGTTGCATCAGAATATGGTGGTCTAGATGTTAAAGTCCCAGATCTCGATGTTCCAGAAGTCGCAGGTCCAGAGGTAAGAGGTTAAGATGTTCAAAGTCTAGATATTCAAGATCCAGATATCGAAGTCCCTGCTGATCAAAGTCCAAATGTTGTTTTTTTTTTTTTTTTAAGTTGTAGGTTTAGGTATTCTGATAGTACTTGTGCTGATGTGCTTGTTGCCAAAAGAATCCCTTTTTTTACTATGCCGTTTCTATTTATTTGTAAGTTGATGACCTCAGAGAAAACACGAGCGACTACAAGGCAAGGGTGAGCTTACGGTGATTCGCATTACCTTCCGCATTATACTGATTATTTCAGTTACTGAATGTCACTAATTCAGATTTACGGGTAGTACATGTTATTGGCATTGTAACTTGTTTATAGTAACTGCTGATTTTTAGCCAGTAACAGCTTGGCATTAGGTGTTTCGCTATTCAGAACACTGATCCAGAAAAGAGAGTGTATAGCTTTGTCAACTAAAAACCTTGTTTTATTGGCTATATTTACCTGTTACAATGCATGTGTCTCTTGTGTTCGAGAAATTTCATTGGATATTTTAAGAGGCTTTCGTGTTTTGGGCGTCTGTTTACATTTCACTGTTAAAATTGTTTCTTTTAAACGCATTCCCATGAACAGTATTATAATGTTCTGTAGAGAAATTATGTAAGATAATTACGACGATAACAATACAATACTTGACTCACAAAACTTTCAAAGTTTGCTAAAAAAAAAAAAAAAGCTACGTTAACGAAATGTTACAGTCGGCAGACCATATCACAGCAGTAATTATGAAGTGTTAAGTGTATGTTTTTTTAAAGTTCGTAACATTTAGCGGTGCTTAATTTACTACATTTGATACATATCATTAAACGTTGTTACGTCACCAAGTTACATTTTTCAAATGTATCCCACATCCATTAACCGTGGTACAGTGGACACAATGCAACCATATACATGTGTCTCTGAATTAGTGTCGGTGGTATTATCTTCAACTACCATTTTCTATATTTCTTTGTAAGACGGTGTGACAAAGATACCAATAAGAACACTTGAACATCTGTACACACACTGAACCAGAGCTGTAACTACCACAGCAATTCCAATGTCACAGTGTGTAATTTCGAGTGTCTAGGAGGCCAAAAATGATACCTCGTAAACCACTCGCACGATTTCAATTTAATTTGGCATATAGTTTCTGTACATATTCTTGATGAAGTTATGTAGTTTTGACATATAACAATTCATTGTTTTTGAAAATATTGAACATGAATCAATTTGTACAAAAATTGTTACGAGTATTAGTGCTCTATCAATTCGTCCAGGTAACACCAAAACTTATGGCCGCAGACACATGTAAATTTGGGGCTGTTTTTCTCCTTTGTCTACAGGTACTCACTTGGCAGCGACTTTCTCGAACTGAACTTCTTAAAGGGCTAAAATAAATGAAATCGCATTTTAGGGCCGTTCGTTAACTCGTAAGTCCTCATTTCGACCATATGCAGAAATTAAATATTTTTTATGGCCGCCCACCTTAAAAGATACTTTTAATTACAAAGGGCACAATTTGACACAAGGTCTCTTGAGTGACCCGGAATAAGTTCGCACTGTTGCAACCCTGACTACACCATCCATGCCAGGGTGGATCTCAGTGACACGACCCAGTTGCCACTGAAGAGGTGGAGTCTGGTCGTCCTTCAACAGAACAAGCATCCCTGGAGCAATGCTGTCAGTAGACTGATTCCACTTCTTCCGCTACTGCAGGGTATGTAGATAGTCTCTACACCATCTCTTACAAAATACTTGGTGCATGTGCTCAATGAGTTGCCACCGAACCATAAGACCTGCTGGAACTGAAGTTAAGTTTAATTCTGGTAATGCAGTTAAAAGTTCTAGGGTCAAAAATGCCCTGGGGTTAGTGGGTTTAGATCGTTAGGATCAGAACTCATAAGGTTGAGAGGACGAGAGTTCAGAATACCTTCAACTTGAACCAAGAGTGTTAAGAACTCTTCATGTGTAAGAATTTGATTCCCTACAACACGGGACAGGTGGGTTTTCATTGCCTTCACACCTGCTTCCCACAACCCCCCCAAAGTGAGGGGTGGCTGGAGGGTTGAAGTACCATGTCTCTCCGTAGACAGCCGTAGCATCTGCAACCTTGCTCTGATGACTAGAAGACTGCAACAATGTCCGCAACTCTCGACTGGCACCAATGAAGTTTGTGCCAGTCACTGTAGATGTGGCTGCACCTTCCTCTTCTTCCTATGAACTGCTCGAACGCTGGCAGAAATGCCTCTGTAGAAATACCAGACACCAACTCCAAGTGTATGGCCTTGGTGCTGAAGCACACAAATAGCCACACATAGGCCTTGTGAACTCGTGCTCTCTGCAATATTGCAAGAGTTATTGAAAATGGACCAGCGTAATAGACTCCGGTCGTGGAGAAAGGCTTTATTTCCTTTATCCGCGCTGCTGAGAGATCTCCCATCACTGGACTGACTGATAATGGTTTCACTGTTAGGCATTTATAGCAGTGCCCCATGTAATGCTGGATTGCTCTTTTGTCAGAGATTATCCTGTACTAGTATCTGAGAATGCCCTGTAGTGCCTGCACTCCTGGGTGGCAGTTCAACTGATGGTAGTGTTGAATGATCAGTTCAGTCAATCTATGCCTTCTTGGTAATAATGCTGGATAGTTATGCTCATGGGGTAGATTCGCGTGCCGACCACCCTGAGAACACCACCTTCATCTATGAAAAGGGAGAGTTTTTGAAATTGTGTAGGTAAATATGCCTTATTCTTTATGGCCATCAATTCATCCATGAAGCATTTCTTCTGCACATTAATCATAAGGAGCATTAGGGCCTTATAAAACTCCCCTGGCTGCAGTGGTCTTGAGAGATTCTCACATGATAGTTTACAATTTTGGGTGAATCGTAACACAAATGCAATAGTTCTAACAATATTGAGTAGCCGACTAAACCGCTCAAGAAGCTGTTCAAGAGGCCCTGTCTCCAAAACAGCTTCAAACACAAGAATCTTTTCTTCAAGTTCATCATCTGATATTGGTACTTCCATGTTCTCAGCAACTTGTTGCCATTCCTGACCTCGCTTGGTCAGCTAAGAGGGGCCTGACCACCAAAGGTCGTGGTGCACGAGTTGCTCTGGTATCAGTCCACAGGAAGCGCAGTCTGCTTGGTTTTTCTCGGACTTGACGTGGTTCCACTGTGCAGCAGGAATTAAGTCTTGGATTTGTGAGACGAATGTCTTCTATCGGCGAGGGGAGTAAGCCAACCAATGCAGGACAACCATAGAATCAGACCAAGCGTATACACACTTAGAGCTTCCCTGACACGAATCAGTTGTAGACTAGGAAGATCCAAGACGTAGTGTATTAACTAAGCTAAAAGTAGTGCAGCGCATAACTCGAGTCTGGGAAGTGAAACCCTTTTTACTGGCGCGACCTTCCATTTCACAATCAATAACGACTATAGGTTGGACAGTAGAAATAGATCTAAGGTAGATGATAGCAGCGTAACCTTGCTCCGAGCTATCAGCCAATCCATGAAGTTCATATGCGTGTTCAACGGACAAACCAAAACTGCGATCAACAGATCTTAATGCCAGAGCAGGTAGCTGCTCTTTGAAATCTTCCCACTTGACAACAATGGTGGCTGGTAGAGTATCATCTCAATCGCTGTTCGACAGCCATAGTTGCTGCAGCAGGGCCTTGGCAAACATAGTTAGAGGTGAAAGCCACCCGAGTGGATCGAAAATTCGGTCGAGGTTAGAGAGGACTGTTCTCTTTGTCAACTGATGGTCGAGAGGTTGTACCTTATAATGGAACGTATCTTGTCTAGGGTTCCACTGCAACCCAAGGACTTTGACAATGGAATCACTCTCCCCATCGAACGAATGAGATGCAGTAGTCTTGTCTTCTGCAGGGAACTTGTGCATCAGATCAGGACAGTTGCTTGCAAACTTATGCAGTTCAAAACCGCTCACCTTGAGAAGGAATATCAACTGTCGTTGAAGTTCAACAAGTGACTTAACATCAGTGGTGCCTGTCAGCACATCGTCTACATAGAAATCATCTTCCAATGCAGCAGCACCCTGGGGGAATCTTGCCCCTTCGTCCTTTCCCAACTGCAATAAGGTGTGTATGGCCAAGAACGGAGAAGCTGACAACCCATACGTAACCATCTTGAGTCGAAACACTGAAACAGGTCATAAGATGCGCTGGTAATCCCAGTGATCAGGGCAAACCAGTATTTGGCGAAACATCTGCTTGGTGTATGCAGTAAAAACATACTTATTACAACGAAAATTTATAAAAAAAGCAACTAGATCTTTCTTGTTTTCAGACATATTTACCAAAGAAACTGAAGTTGCCCAGTGAGTTCCCCTTCCCAGCCTTGATGTATTAGATTTCACAGGTCCTTGAAGGTGCACATCATTTAATGACATCCCGAGATTTCCCTTCACAGTAGCATCAAAGACTACTCTTAATTTGGTGGTAGTTCTGTCCGGCTTTAGCACAGCATGATGTGGGACGTAAAATGATTTAGAATGAAGTTCTGAAGGAGGGACAAGTTCCATGTGTCCAGATCTCACATACTCTTCCATGAAGTCCGAGTAATGTTCCTTCAATTCAGGCTAACGCTCTAAACGTCGCTCAAGACTGTGTAGGCGCTGGAGCCCTCGAGTGTACGAGTCACCTAGTTCTGGGGTCGGTTCAACAAGTGGCAAACTAACCACATACCTGTCATTTATATCTCTGAAGTGCATGTTTGCATATATCTCTTCACATTGAAAATCTTGTGGCGTACATGTTGGTTTCTGTGGAACCTCTTCTTACTTCCAAAAGCGAGTAACTACCTCATCCAATGTTGTCACTAGCGAATGAAGCGAGACCCAGTGTGAAAGAAGAGGTCTTTGAGATTGCTTTACTGGTCCCATGACCACCCATCCAAAAATTGTGTTTAAAGCGATAGGAGAGCCCATATCTCCTTCAACACATTGTCCACAAAAAACGAGGGGGAAAATATCAGCTCCGATAAGCATTTCTATAAGGCCAGGGGTGGCAAAGTTAGGATCAGCTAGTTTTAAGCTGATCAAATGAGTCCACTCATGAGAAGGAAGGGCAGAGACTGGAAAGTTTGTAGTGATATAGGTCATTCGGAACAAAGTGAGTACTAAAGATTTAACCTTTGAAAAAAAAAATCACTAGCCGTTGCTGCATATAATTTGACATTGACAACAGTTACATTACTGCTTATACAGTTGGCAGCGAATTATCGCACGTAGTTCCGTGTATTTTATATTTAAATACAACATTACTGAATGAAAATCAAATGGAATTCGACCTCTTCGTATTTAATTTCCCATAAAATATTTATTTATGATAATATTGACATACTTACTGCTTGTATAAGTTTACTTAAACGGCGCCAGTAGAAAGTGATTTAATCCGGGCCGTTCAAATTCAACAGTCGTTAGCAAAAGGCGTCTATAGCGCTACGTGCACTGACGTAGTTAATTATTTCACCGACAGGTAGCATCAGAGTTAGGTTTTCGCCACTTAGCTTGGAAACGTTCAATGATGGTACCGGATGGTACAAGAGGAGAGCGTTGTTGTGTTTGTCCGTTGTGCAATAAATATGGGTTTCTGATAAAACACATTCTAAAGTATTAGAAGTGACTGTTTCCTCAATGGTAATATGTAAGTTGTTATGTGTTACGATCGCCAAATCGCCAACATGAGCATCTTGATTTAGAAACAGCAATTTTTTTTTCATTCACTAAAAACTACGTTGCTTTTGTTGAGTGCGTCGTTGTTCATGGCAGTATAACTGAACAGGTTTGATTTCTTAAATTGTGTGTGTCATTATGGGATGTTTTTTTTTTGTGGTAGTTTTGAGTTATAAATTCGATTTTCATGTGTAAATATTTACGAGATATGTAACGGCAATAGTGCGGGTCGTATAAATAAGAGTCGATGCACAGAAACCAGTATTAAAAGACGTTAACTCGCAGGTATTTATAACTAAGATTACTATTGGTTATACATTTTATTCAATACCCGTGTATTTAATGAGTAGATATTGTTGATAAAATTTTCAGCCCAGTGTAATGTAGATGTAAACATTGTACAAGCCTATGTAAATTAAAGCACGTGGCAATGTTTACGTTTACATACCGCAGAAAGATATAAACTGGCAGAAAATAGATATTAATCAGGGCTTTTTTGAGTGCTCACTTTATTCCGAATCACCTATACTGGGAAGAATAAAGGCTTCTGTTTGTACATGGTGCGACCCATCTCCTGTCGGTCTGATGTAGCACGTTGTGACCCCTCTAGCCACACTGTAAGCTGCTTGTGTAAGACCATGCATTGGCAGGGCTGCCTTTCGTCGGTTCAAACCTAACCTCTTGACACATCCTTCGGTAATGAAGCTTGCCTGACTGGCAGAGTCAAGAAGCACGCTCACAGCTTGGTAGCTGCCCACACAATCCTTCACCTCCACCATACCAGTTGACAACAACTCATTAGTGGGCTGAGCAACACTGGAAAGCGATGTCACTGATGCATCATGTGGATTAGCATCACTGGTAGCTGGATCTCTAATACCCGAAGAAACAGTGTCTGGGTTAGGCAGGTGAGGAACCATTACCGATTCATTTAGATTTTGTGCAGCAGCGTTTGCGAAATGCAGCAGTGTGTGATGCTTGACGTTACACTCTGTGCAGGAAAAAGGAGAGCGACACTCCTTTGATTAGTGACCATGTCGTAAACAGTTCAAGCAAAGATGATGATGTCTGGCCCAGATGTGCCGCTCTTAAGGCACTTTGCTTGTAAACACTGGACAGATATAAAGGGAATGAGGTGCACTGCACAGTTTGCATCGTTTGTTGTCTGACATATTTACCAAAGTAACTGAAGTTGCCCAGTGAGTTTCCCTTTCCTGCCTTCATGTATTAGATTTCACAGGCTGGGGTTTTACGTTAGTTACTGCCTCCCATGACTGGCACTGCCTCTCTAGGAAAGAGAGAAAGCCCTTAAATTTAGGAGAAGCCATTTCACTTGCGCAGAGTTCCCACTTCTGTCGCAGCACATAATCTAGCTTCTTGTCAAGTAGATGAATGAGGATTAAGTCCCAGTGTTGGACTGGCAGGTCCATTGCTGACAAGGCAGCCAAACTTTCGGTAACAGCTCTCAGAAGCTGACGCAAGAGAGAAGGCTAGTCATCCACTACGTTGGGAGCTTACAGTAGTGAGTCTAGGGACTGTGATGTCATTATCCGCCTATTCTCGTAGCATCTGGTTAGGGTTTCCCATGCAACAGCAAAGTTTCCCTCCTTCAGAGGCAATGACTGAAATAGTACTAGGGGTTCACCAGAAACAGATGACTTCAAGTATGCTAAGCGTTCTACATCAGACACCTGGCCTTGCATAGTAAGGGTTTGAAAGAGGTTTGAAAAACTAGCCCAATCCTTTATTTCACCACTAAAAGTGGGTAGTTTGATATTTGTGAGGCCTACAGGCACTGATGTTTCTTCAGACTCTAGGCCCTATGAGGGACTTGCATTGCATGCTTCTAGGGCAGCCATGACCTGGTAGTACTGAGTGTAGAATATTTCGAGCCTCTCTTTGTGTTTCTTGCGACCAAACTTGTCCTTTTTATTGTGCGCAAGATCCAACTGTAAGCGATCTTCTTCAAACCCTTCCCGCAGTGAGGCCAAATCACGGCAGATGGCCACAAATATCACCCTCCTTGAACCATCTGCTTATGAATCAGATGCGGGACACACTGCACGTTGTAGACGGTCCTCTGCACGCTCAAGTCGGCGCTCAAGAACTAATTTTTCGTCAGGCATTTTTTTTTACGCGTAAGTCCTTACGAGAGGATAGCTTACGTCAAACCGTAAAAATAAATAGCCGTGCGCGAGTGAGCGATACATCATTAGGTTATCTTGTCGACCGCACAATCGATATATGGTTCGGCGCGTCCGTTGGTGTTATTGTAAACAAAAACAAGTCAAAGTTCTACCGCGATAATGCACTCTACAAACAAAGATAAGACACAAAGAAACTGTTAGTTGTATGTCATGTCTAAGCACAACTACACACGAAACACGATTGCGATGAAAGCTGCAATGTAAACGAGACAACGACCAAGCCACGCACGGGGTGTGGTCGCGAACAAGCAATAACGTACGCTAGACGGTACCAAACTAAATTGAATGCATTTTACTCGAAAGTCGTTACGAAGATCCGGAATCCGGCCCGGAGGACCATGTCCCTCTGGTAGACATAGAAAAGGCAAATTCACGAGACAACAGCCATCGCGACCGTTTTTGCCACCTTTTTGCTCGTACTACCCAGTTCTACCAACACGTGAAACAAAGGCACTAAAACAAAACGGCAATGGCGCCAAATTCAAACGTCTTTAGGTTTTTGTTTCATGGGCTTGTCAGAAGCACACAGGATACCATTGTTTTCTTATATGACATGGAGAAAACTGTTACAGAACATTAAACACATGCCGAAATATAAATATTCGAAATGAACTGTGTTATGCGTGAAATAAGGTACGACATATGGTTGTAAACCACAAAGCTGTATGAATTATGTTTTAATGAAAATTATTATTTAATCAGTTTTTTAAACAGAATATATTTTTCGGAACTTCAAATTGCATTAAGTAACTCGGATTCAATGTACCTAATACAGAGCCGTACAAACTGGTACCGGCGTGGATTTTAACAAACTTTTCCTCGCTTGTCGATTACAATTTGTCAGTTACGGTCTACTGCAAAAACACCAATAATTGTGTACAATTTAGCATCCATGAATTCATTATTTCTGCCGGTTTTGTGAGCAAGGTCAGACAAGCGGGTGGCCAGATTATATAGTCGAGGCAAGGCTAGTGCACCAGACAAAGTGACAGTAGTAATATAAAGTTTTCTGAAATTATTATGCTTTGTGTTTCTGTAAGTTAAGAAATTACAATGTTTCAGTCCGGAATGCGGTGCTCTTAAATCGCTGTATTTATGCTAATAGAAATCTACCCAGACTAATAATCTGTACAGCTGTTAGCAGTTCAAGTCTCTCCATAATGTGTTCCTCATATTGAATTACTGGTCGCAATAAATCTGGATGTAAGTAATTTGAATATATAAGTCAAACTGAACACTCTAAACTACGCGCTACTGCAGGCAGGATTTTTACTTTACATTTAACAATAAATTACGGTTATTTCAAAATACCTTTCATGAATTCAAATCACTGAGTCCAATTATTTTGTGTATAAGAATAGAGCAACATCGCTACTTAATATTTAACATTTAATGACGGCTATTTCAAACACCATTCAAGAATTCAGATCACTTAGTCGACTTAATTTTATATGCTGCTAAGGCTGACTTTTTCTCACGCAAACAAATAAAACTTCAACAAAATGACAAATCATGGGGAAAAGTAACTATATTAACTCAAAAACGACATGAACCCATAATATCAGTGAGCATTTCTACATTATTTTAGTTTAATTTTCGTCGTATTTGAAGTGTTTTCATTTTTATAAATGACTTAATAATTTATAAAATCTATTATCTTAGTTTATGAAAGTGTACAGTTAACTCATAAAATTGATTTGAGTCTTTCATTTAAGGTGAAAGTAAGAAAAGTTTGGACACCTGTAAAGGCACAACCTTTGTTGGTTTTCTGTTTGTCCAACCAAGTTTGGGTTACGAAAATACGTGATGATAAATTTTTGGTCTAAATGTTCATTCATTTTGAATGAGAATCCTCCATTAAAATGTTGAATCTCATCAAATACAGTCATGTAGTTTCAGTATAATGTACAATGTTTTCTTATTATTGAAATAACGAGTAAATTAATAATTCGTAAATTTCAATATACAAGACTGTCTGGCTAACATATATATATACCTGAGAGATATGACTTCGAGTCCGACAGAGAGCTGATATTCATTTATTTCAAATTTAATAATTAGTGCTGTTAAAATGGTTGGTATGAAAAGTTAATGTATGGGATGTAAATCCTGGTTAATAAACCTAACATATTGCATTAATCCAAGCCCTGTGATACAGGGACGTAACATTTTGGAAGCCTTGAGGGATAAGGTTAGAGCCTAGCCAGGAGGAGAAGCTAACGGTGACAACGAAATAGTCAGGTCAGTAGTTGTACAAGACAAGGGCCTCAAATATTCTGCCCAGCTGCACTGAAGTGTAGGAACAGTAGTACAGAGCAGTGTAGCCAGCCAAACTGGGCCTGTCTTCTACAAGCTCTCCAGACGTCACCAGCTAGCCAGGATGTTCCTGCGCCCAGACCCAACACTCCTCCCCCAATAGTCGATACATTCATCATCAGCCTCAGGCATGATGCTGAAGGTAAGGTCTGAGGTGTACAAAGATCACTCAACATGAAGTAGTAACATAACGTAGATTAAACACTCATAGACTACTCGACCACGACAACTAGTCCTCCCGTGAGGGGAAGAAGTGTGGTGCTAGTAGTAGGTAGACACATCACAGGGAGGGGAAATGTACTGCACCTGACATAAGTTCATGGCACATGGTCAGTGTAGACGTAACGCGGCGAATACCGTGCCAGCTGCCTGTGCCACAGTATTATGGCCGGTGCTGTGGTGCTCCACACTAGTCAAGGACAACATAGGGGTAGTTGGCATATTTTCCCGCGGGACTAGTTGTCGTGGTCAAGTAGTAGTCGTCGTCCCCCCTACCTGAATAATGTAGCACAACCTTAGTAATCTGTGATGTTAAACCATGTAGTCACACCTTAATAATTATTCCAATATCATTCACTAGACAGAACCTCCCTCTCCCTTCTTATCATTAAGCACTTATAAATGTTCAGTACAAACTGCCAATACTTCTGGCTACCACCCCCCCCCCCTCTATCATAACTTATGTGAAAACGACCAAAAGGTCGGTTTTCATCAAGATAATTTAGTAGTTGTTTTAGGGTTGAACACCGTATTTGAAATAGCAATACACTCTATGGTTATTCTGGTTTGGTTATTATTTCGATTTATTGAAGCTTCCGCTTTACTTGCAAATAATGTGCAGGTTTTCAGTGTGTTTTTGTTGTTGCGTTTATTTTTATCGGCATCTGTAATTAATTTATCTTCCATTTGTACTGAAATTACTGATTTGTTATTCATGAGTGTAATGCATTTAAATATTTACTTATGGATGATTTTTGTATTTTGGAAAATTATATGAATTTAGAAGACGAGTTCTATCATGTCCGATAGCTGTAATATATATGTATATGATTAAGAATTATTTTTGGTATAGCTATACTCGTTCAAGGATTTCCATCTGAAAACGCTCTAAGCTACAATATTTGCTAAAATATATTACTTATAATTCAATTTACCTTGTGTGTTTATCTTATCACACTTCGTTGATGACTGTCATTAAATTGATATTTGAAACAAGATAGAAAATACATTTTAAAGTCTAACAGAAACGTCTACACTTGTATCTAGGAGTGCTTGTTCAAATGTCTCAACAAAGCAATAGTTCGCTGTAATAAAAAAAAAAAAAAAACATTCTAAAGGCACAGTACGAAACACCACTCTTCAGCTTGTAAAGAGAACAAATGTTGAGCATTGTTACAATAGATGACTGATAACACTAGTATACACTGATTCCTAACTACACTACCATTGTTGTATGGAAAATAATTTTATCATACCTAATATATTAACACGCCTACGCATCGGAATTTTAAATTTACTAATAGATGTTTTATAGTGTATGATGAGTAAGCCTAACATTCATTATTTCAGTCTACGAGATGTGTCTCGTATGTTCGGACCTTGATGTTAGATATTAAGGTGCCTATCTCGTTGTTGGTTTCCATTACAGCATAGCAGAAAAAGCATTTATTTGCCAAACAATCATACGTGTTCACAACGTTCCCACTTATGAAAATAAAACATTACAGAAAAATATTACAAAATTCTTTCATAAATCACGGCAGTAGAAATCTTATACCCGAACCCCCAACATGGATAAAAACTACATATTTGCACAGCTGTATTACAAAAGATATTACTGAGATATATTCAAAACTACTTAAGGGACCTGTAGTGTACTTTATTACAGGCTTACCAGTAACAAAATAATAGGTTCACTGCTAACAATTCCATACAATATAATAGTTCCAGCGACCCGACGGAACCACTGCGGCCTTGCGCATAGGGACGATAGGATACTGGCTCGCGCTTTAGGAGTGACCCTTATTGCTTCTTTGCTACTGAGCATATAACGCGGAGAACAGACTCAAACAGGCGGCGCCCTTAAAATCAAATTATTGGCCATACTGTAATTGAGAGGCGTATGATAAACATGTTGACGTCACTGTATATAGCACATGAGTCTGAGTAGTGTTTGTGTGTGTGTACGTATGCTGTCAATATGTGTGCACGCATATTACCTTGGCTTGTGTTGGTTCGAGTTCTGAATGAATGGTTACTAGCGGAGCAGGGTCCATGCGTACAAAAAAAAAACACGCAGTACGTCAAATGTGGCAGTGTAAACAAGAGAAATGCTGTTGAATTGAATACGTCTAACACTTTCAGGCACCAACCGTGCAAGAAGTGAGAACAAGACTGTTAGCCTCAGCAAAATATTGTCCTTATATTCAACAGTGTTGCAGGACATTTGAGTTCCCACACTCACATACTTGTTCACACGCTGCCAATAAAAATCTGCCTGCGTAGGCAGATGAAACACGTTGCAGCCTTGTGCGCTTAGTTAAGAAAGACACTGCAATATCGACCCCACATTTTTAAAACAGCATTGTGTGCTGACTTCTACGTATTTGGGAATCCTCCGAGAGTTTGTGAATCTGCATAATAATTGCTTACTGACTTTCTTAAGAATTATGACACAACTGCCCCTCTTACAATGTCAGCATAAGAGAGATCTTGTAGTTTCCTATTTACTTTAGCCTTTCGGCTCGCCTGGAGATACTCTGACAGAGAATGCCTTGTAGTGAAATGTCACAGACAAACCTAGATTCGCAAGATCGTATTCGGCAGTAAATTGACGCCGTACTTTCTGGCGTGTTCTGTGGTCTTCTTCCGTAACTTCGTGAAAATATGTTTGCAGGCAAGCAGTAATTGCAGTAATTCTATGGAGACCATTTACAGTGGCGTCTCCACGATATTCGTACTCCAAGATACGTCTATGACTAGGGGACGTAAAATTTCGCGGATTCAATGAATTGCATGATAGAATGCATTGTCGTGTGCATACTCAAGCCCGACCATTTGTCCACTAACTGCTACTAGAGTAACAGTGGACAATGAACAGACAGACTGGGCTTGAGTATGTGTAGGACAATTGATTCTAGCCTGCAGGTCATTGAAACCGCGAAATTTCCCGGCCTCTGTGTATGACACGGTTCATCTAAGTATGTCGAATAGCTTGACTGAGAGTGAGTGGGAAGGAAGACTGAGAGCAAATGTACTTGGATGACGACATCGTGATAGCAGATAGTGAAACCTATGACCTCGACTATGACTGAAATGTTGATTTATGGTTTTACTACCAATACAACATAAATATTTTTATTTAACATCGTGTAAAAATGTTACCGTAGTAAAGTTTTCATCTGACGGTTTTTTCATCCTTCGGAGGTATTGAAACGGGATGCTATATGGGCGACTTTGGTGTGTGCATCAAGAATAATATCACATAACTCTATGTAACCTGTTTAACCGAGTGGTTTTACGTGAACTCACTTGTCAATTTGAACGACAATAGGATGAAGGTGTTTGCACACTGTAAAAATTAATTGTAAACCTACCATGCTTATGTATAGGAGTGTTGCGAAAGAAGGTTTGATAAAATTGTTCCCCAAACATAAATTATAACGTACTATATGTACAGTGCATGTTTACAAAACAATCAACTGTAAACTGGTGTTACCATACTGGTACAGTAACAATGCTGAGCACTGATCTATTTACTTACCAACTGAAATGTGGTAAGCGTCCTGCACTGTGGATAGGTTAGTAACTCACATTAATATTGAGGGAGTTTGTTACACGCAGTGCCGTGTAATATGTATGTGTTAGATGTGAACGTGTGTGTGTACACAGTCACTTTCTTTGCGACACATTCAACACAAGGGTGAGACAACTCCAGTCACGCTAACCTAGAGCCCAGTCAGATAAAATATAAACTATGTCATACCACCGTGAACATAACTGAATAGTTACCGTTGTAGCTAGAACGACGTGTTGATACCTCCTGATCTAGAGAACAGACATCAAGCATGTGTTCGTACGTGATGTAATCATCGATATTGGTTTATTTAAAATTATAGTCACACTACAATGGAGGAAATTTAACCTCACACCCATCCTCTTCTCTTAAGTGTTAGTGAGGCTACCCAATACTACATCTATTACACTGCATACCTCTCACCGGCAATATCTGCAGTGCGCCATTTATCTGCAGTTACCTCGAACCACACTGATCAACTTACAGGAACGTCTCGTTATATAACAAGTAACGGTCTGGAAAGCTATAGAACCTTTGCTCTGGCCTCGCACTAATTCAGTAAGAACGCTGCCTACAACTCGCTTCAAATACGTTGTAATGTTCAGGGTTAGCATTTATTACGAAAACGTTCCACATGTTCTCATTACACTATTGTGAAGAAGAAAACACACTTCGGACAAAGACGGAACGTCACTAAGACACGATTATCATTAAAACAGTTTCTATGCCCTCCTACATAGCTAACAACGGTCTTCTCAAACTACCCTACTACAAACCGGATTTATGCGAAACTCACGTCTTAAAATAAATAACTTAAAAATGACGTATTAATGTCTTAGAATCTTCGGATATGGGTATTTATATTGCTACACGCAACATGAACCAACAACTTTAAATTCGGGCTACCGTACCTTGCTAAATATGTACGGAGTCTGTATAAACTTAAAATTTGTTCTTAGCTATATTATGTGATCAAAAAGTGAATAAGTTTATAACAATACACATATTACTGAAATCGCTGAATTAGGTACTATGTGCGTAATAAGTTTGATTAATTAAAAAAAAAATACTCCGATAACATGTGCGATCAAAAAAATTGTAACTGTCGCAATTTAGATAAAACGAACACGGTACGAGCTGAATTCATAACCATAAAGTTAATGTACTACACACTATGGGGGTACTGAGTTTGATATAATTCTGAAAATGGTACCTTACATATATCGTGTAACCGTAATATGTTCAAATTGCCACCACGAACAAAACCTTGCTAAGTACAATGCATACCGAGTATGTAATACTTGGGAAAATGGTTCATTAATCATTATATATCTAGTGTTATCAATATATGTTTAAATAGCTTCCATTTTGAAAGTACGAAAGCGGTATGAAAAATCATAAATCCAATCCAACTTAGCAAATAGGCCCACCTATATGTGTATTAGTTTTTATCGAATTCTAAAAAATTATTCTTCAGTTATTTTGCGTTCGAAAAAAATTTAAAATACCCGCCAGTTTTCAAGCGTAAAAACGAAATGAACCAAACATATGTAGCTTATATACGTCGAGTCAGCATTGTAATATGCATATGTGCACTAAGTCTAATGAACATTGGAAATCTATTTCCTCGTAAGTGTTATATTTTGCTAAAAATAAAAAATACCACTATTTTATAAATATACTAACCGAATGAGCCAAATACGCGAAAGTCAAGTCAGCTTAATATGCAGTGTATGTGTATCAGGTTTTATAAAATTCAGAAAAAATATTTCCTCAAATATACCATAACGCTTAAAATATAAAAATGACAACCATTTTGAAAAGAAATTTAACAATGTATGAAATAAATACACGAAATTAAAGTCAGCATACTAATAAATGCGTACCCAAAGTTTAATTAAATCCGAATAAAAAAAAGTTTCCTCACGTACGTCATATTATGCTAAAAGTACATGAATGGCCAACATTTTGAAAATATGTAAATAAGATAAACGTTATATATAAAAGTAAGGTCGACTCTAATTTATATAAGTGTGCCAAGTTTGATGAAATTCGGAAAAAGATTTCCTCGTTTATGAAATAATAGAAATAATATACTAAAAATAGAAAAATGGCCGCCACTTTTAAAATATATAAATGACATGAACTAAATACATAAAAACAAGTAACCTTACTGGGTACTGCATGTGTACCGAGTTTGACGAAATTCTAAATTTCAATCCTTAAATATCTAGTGTAGACGAGAAATGTTAAAATGGTCGCCATTTTAAATATGCGACAACTTCATAAACGAAATTAATAAAATTCAAGTCCAGGTTACTAAGTACTATACTTGTAATAAGTTGTAAGAAATTCAGTCCACGGGTTCAAAAAGTTTTTACGGGGACACAAACGCACTCTCGCGCGCGTGGACACATACACAGACAGGAAGGTTATCTCATCTTACGGATATGTTTTCTTTCGGAAATTAGGCTAAAAAGAACCAAATACTACGACGATTAAGAATAATGAAAGGAGAAAGTAAGTCAAATCAAACAAATGTACATCTAAAAGGCTTTCCAAAATAAAAAAAAAAAATATTGCTAGCTGTACCAGCTGCTGAAACAACATTTTGCAGTATTATGTTTCGCTCGTTTCTCGCATAAAAATCAATTACCACCTGACATAAATGGGTAAAAATCAGAGAGCAATGAAAACGTCGTTCCCTTAATCTTTCAGATGGGTAACAGGTTTATCCCAGTATTTCAAAAGCCTAAATTAACGTCTCACTTAGTCGTGAGACATAACCTTCAATAGTTGTGTAACAAAACAGCGATCATTCCTTGACGAATAAATAATTGGCTCCTCTAATTTGGCTTTCACAGTAGGCTCTCAAGTACCTAATAAAATGTGGACTGTTACACTGCCATTAAATAATATCGAAGTCAAAATTATTACATAATAACACCTATTAACACCGGAACCCTAATAAATAACTTGGCTAACATTTCAGTGAAGAACTCGTTCATAAATCCTGTCAGCGCCATAGTCTACACCGATGGAATTAATGACGGCCTTAAATTAGCGTTGTGGTCTTTTCAGTACAGTCACCCGTATTCGCGTCAACCAGCTCATATAGCAGTCGTGGTGAACTAAATTATTGAAAAAAATAAGGTCCTTGGCACAATAATTGTAATTTCTTGGCTATTCCTCCCCAAAACTTTCTCGTGTCATAAAATGAGTAAATATGATATTAGGAAGCACCTGAGGACTGGGAAGTCGTTCCCGAAGTGTAGACTTACTGCCGGTCCTCTTTGACTTCTGCTTGTCCTGTAGGACAACATGAGACGCGCCTACAATGGTGGGACACCGGAGTGGGAACGGATGGGGAAAACAGGAGATCACAGAGAAAACTCGCCGACCAGCGGCCTCGTCCGGCACGATTCCCACATAATACAATCCGGGGACCGACCCGGCCAGGGAATGAGCTCGTATCACCTTGGTGGGAGGCGAGTACTCTGACCACTACTTCACCGCGGCGTTATTGCTCATCCTATGAGCTAGTTGGCCAACCTTAAACTCGCTAAACTTTTATTTGTGGGTACTTCATATTATTCTCTCAGAAGCCAAAATCAAATACGCCTTCAGAAATGTTCTATTTCTCTCCAAACGTTGCGTCATCAGTCGTGTTTTCTTTAACACAATTAGAGGGCTAAGTCTTGTACTCATCATTCAAGGGGTAAAGAGTGTTGATACGTGAATAGTGTGGTTCACGACAAACAGAGTCGGAGGGAATTTGTCGCATCAGCTGGGATCACAGGAATGACCAAATGCCCTTGTTTACCCGGGTCTTCTTTCGTCGTTCAGCAGGATTTCTCAGTGGGAGTCATACAGAGCTAGTCGCGGACAGTACACTTAACAAACGAGCACCTACTGGTCATACCTTGCTAGAAACTTGAGCTTCCTTGGTCTATAAGATGCTCCTCGTCCTACCCATTTCTCTGACGAAACTTATGAACTTGCTTAATACTGTGGCAGTACTCGCTTGAACGGAAGCAAATAACTTCATTTACCTGGAGAATACATTTATAAGCACAAAATATCACTCTTGACCGAAATTGCTGTATATAACCAAGAAATCGACGGTAAATATGTCCATGTCCGATGGGTTTTCTAATATAATAATTTGAACTTTTGTTAGTAACTTTGATTGTAGGTGCTTGCACTTCTGAAATAAATCGCATTCCCTTGCTGTGCTCGTTACTTGCCTAGGCGTGTTCTTCGATGTAAACGTCTTCGTAACGCTTCATACGGCTTTACTATTCACTTATATGCTCTAACGTGTTATGTGTGTTAGATATGACTAATAACTGTATCTACGCATGCACAACTATCCTCCATTCATCTTCATAGCTGGTGCTCCACTGGCTCCTATAAAACAACAGGCCTTCTTCTGTGACACAGCAAACATTGTACGGATTCTGCTCATGTAAAATTTGCGCTATCTTTAATTTTACTGGTTTACACTAATATGTCCACTTTTTTTCCGCAAACTGTGGTGTTCATTATAGGCTTACTGACAGCCATTACCCTAAATTCTAACAAGTCAACAAGCCTAAGTTTATCCTTCGGTATCCGACTCAAATAATCCGTAGTATATTTATGCACATCCTTAATGAGCCTGAATTTCATATTGAACCACTGTAGATGCCGTGACCAAACAGCTGCTGAAAATGTTTCGTGTCCTCAAACTGAGTACGGCTTTAATGATCTGTTTGCAGCCTATATTATTGCCTATAGAGCGTCTCAGGCTTAGATTGCAGTACAGAGTGATATGGACATTCGCTCTCTCTTTTCAACGCGCGGTAACTGCCATACCCACTATAGTTCAACACGGCGCGTGCTGTTGCCAAAAATACATAAATGTAGATTGTAACTTCGACCTTAAAATGTTCGCATATTGTGCATCACTGAAACGCACATTGGATGATATATTTCTTTCATTATTTGCACCGTTTTAAGATTTAAAATATTCGAAAACAAAAACTTTGTACTTACGGTTTTCGTGTATCATTAAAATACATCACATCATAACTTACGGATTGGTAGAAATATCGTACTCAAATTTTTATGGTATGTAACTTCTTACATCTGGACACCAACGAAAAAATAAATCAGATGACTAAAAATTTTCTTTATTAATTGTATACAATTTTTTCTGGTCTTATGTGTGTTTCATTAAAGAATGATACATTAAAAACTTGGCCAGTGAGAAACTGTTTCATGACTGAAGTTAGATGGGGGATGAACACGGGAAAGTTGTTCATAATGAGCTGAATTTAGTTTTAAAAGTAAAACCAATACAGAAGCTTCAACCGTTCTCTTGTATATAGCTTGAAATGTGTTGCGTGTTGCGTCAACGCGCTCGCCCTGCAAACTAAGACTTCTGACGGGCGCTCGAAGTTCCATTAATATCAGTGACTGTGAGATTCTATCAAGGTAGGATACTAAATAACATAGTCTTCCTGTAGTCAGTTTTTTACGCCCCTATATTAATCTAGTCAAGGAGTGCACCTGTGTCTCGCGGCCACGTGATTTGTAGTGTCCAGTGACTGATTTCAAAGCAAAGATGTTGTTAATGTGTGTTTTTGTTAACATTTATTTGTATGATAGGTAAAACACTCAAAAAAAGATAAAATATGGGTAGACTACGAGAGAGGAAGCAAAACATTGGGTCTAACATATTCCAGTATTTTTACATACGCGCTATTAACGCAATTAAGGATGCTTCACAGAAATCAGCTGATCCAAACGAACCATTTACGGCCTTAGGAAGAAACAACAGTATCATGATAACTTTAACTAACTTACACAGTCGAAACCGAATATTAAAGGCAAACAATATTCCCATAAATAAATATAAGGCCATGATTATCATTTCTGCTCCTTGTGCGATAGTAATTTTTTTTTTGTTTTCTGAAAATACATTAATTCTAAATTTAATAGCAATAAATGACGATATTTTTGCTACGTCTAAACTATTCTTAGAATTTCTTTTTCAGTAACAATTTAACACATATTCTGCCTTATGTAGTATGCAAATGGTCATAACCATGGTTTTCTTAATGCCACCCACACGTAAATGTGCTAACTTAGCCCCTAAAGTCTAATCTGAAGCCTCAATATATCGTAAAATTTCTAATTTTCGTCTAGATAATTCCTTCGGTCAAAAACAGTTGTTTTAACGGTTTCAAATGCATCCTGCTTCTCGCCAATACAATGCATTTTAAGCTTTATTAAATAGTTCGAACACTGATAAAACAACCTTAGTTACTTGAGCAGAGTAATTTAAATAAAAGCCAGCCACATCTTAAAAGTCTCTCAGCTGGTTTAATGTTTGTGGAACGGAAAACTGCCACATATTAAGTTTCTCAGGATATCTTATAACCTTACCTGTAGTAATTATGTTGTCTAGAAAAGGAAATTTATTTTGACAAAACAATTGCTGTAACAATTTTACAGTCAAACCTCATCAAACAATTTGGTCAATACTATGTTAAGGCGATCCAAACGGACTTCGAAGTATTTATGTTATAAGATTTAACAGATAAATTTTATAGAAGGTTGTGTTGTTATTATTACCACTGTAAACAACTTAACATTTAATGATATTGGAAACGGGACAGGCAAATAAGATTTAATTGTATTAACCAAATAATTGATTCTTAAAATCATATCGTATAATTATGTTCTCATTGTAGAGTACAAGAAGAGGGCATAACAGTGGGTATGAATAAAATATTTTGATTGCCTGACTGATGTGAATATTGCTTATGGTGTATTCCGCATAAAGAAAATTAAATATTTCATGCAAATAACTCTGATTTAATCTCTCAAGAAATATACCATCACTCGGAAAAAATCACAGATACATTTAGGAAAAGACGTTTAAATATTTACGGATATATTCTCAGGATGGACAACCAGAGATTGACCAAAAGAATTCTTTACCTTGCCCTCTCAATGAAATTTAAAACAACTGGCTGCTTGAAGTTGGAAAATATCTTCAGGAAATAGGCATCACAGATGACACTATACTAGACGATTCAAAGTTCAGAAAACTAGTTAACAATTACCACTTGGCATATCACATGTATACTAACGTCGACAAAACCTGGTCAGAAGATCGCAAGAGAAGCCACAGTGAGAAGATGAAGATATTTTGGGAAGAAGAACAAGAAAAAATCAATGGCATTAGCTAAATAAGTTCAATAGCGCTCCTTAGTCGGGTATGACGAAGGAAGAAGAAGAATTACAAATTAAGTTGTTAAGCATGCTTTAACGGTTACTAGTTTATTTATACTATTTGTGTTTGATCTGATTATTGAACACGAGGAATGAAAAACCAGTTATGGTGAAAAGCAATATTATTGAGTGAGTAAATTTAATACTATACCGCAGACGCAATTTTAAAGTATTTAATTTAATTATAATTTTAAAACTCTAGGCATACTCATTCTATAGCAAAGCTTTTCTCTAAAAGAAATCTTGTCCGATACAGTTTGGAGCAATATAATGTCAGTAGGGCCTACAACAGCTCAGTTAAAGAATGTATTTCAATTCAATAGAAGTCTCAAGTTAACGGATACAGTTAAGAAGAGTCTCGAAGCTCGATAAACGTTTCCATGTAACAGCTATTATAAAATAAAATGCCTTATCTAATAACTCTTGATAGAATTCACTAGGATCTTCTTCTTGTAGTATTTTAAAATCTTGTAGACAATTGTAAGTTATTTAAATAGTAAAACATCACCATTTCAGATCTTGAGATTCAGCCAAAATAACCAGTTTTCAGAAAACTTAACTTTTTCTTCCCAACAAAACTGTCAGTAGACTTCCTGTTATTCCAATTAACACTCTTTCTATACATAGTACATTGAATTACATTTTGCAAGTTTTTACCAAATCGTATAGTAACGTGTACATGATCTATGGTTGTCCTCATTGTTGAATAAGAAACATGAGAATTCTTTGAAAATATGTAAAGTTCCTGCTACTTACAATAATTTTAAACTACTTATACCTCTTTTTAGTGTCAAAATATTAACAGGTTTTACGAAGATAACACTCAAAATTTACCTGTAAGCAAACCGTTAGCACTATTAAAAATAAAACACTTGAACCAAACACGTGCCTGAAGCAAAATATAACATTATTTTACAGCATTACTAGTGAGGCAAAATAAGCCTGACAAGGAGTAATCAAAATCTCATCAATGTAGACTCGCGCAAAGTTTAATAATTCTTCATCTAAGGCAATATTCATACACCTAGTCAACGGTACCACGGAATTATACAAGCTGAAAGGTAATACTTCAAATATGTATGGCTGATTTTTTAAATAGGGAGCCTTTATACCGTTGAGAATTTTCTTCATGTCAAATCTGTCAATACCCATGTGTCAAATCAATACTACTCATAAATTTCACTCTTTCATACAGTCGTAATAACTCAGCAGTTAGTAGGTATAGGGATTTATCTTTGCTGGACCGGCGTTGTATTAATGGCTTTGGTATCGAGACATATACATATATCACTGTCTCTCATGCTACACAACCCATAGGGTTCAAATAAGGACTATGCGAATGTTTCACTATTCCCCAAGACAACATGAGCTACAAATATTCATCGGCTTCATTATCACATTTAGCAGACATATACTAATATATAATGTGGAAAATATCTTTTGGAATAATCTACATGCTGGTTTGAAAATAAATATTTTTGCTATGTCGTTTAAAATAATGTAGGCTGGAGTGCAAGCAACATCTGTTTCATAAGTTGTTTCTGCCTACCTGCAATGTCTTCGACATTAGATGTGGCTTGGTAATATCCTCAGCCGTAGATGTGTCACATGGGTTCCTAGAAACACAGCTAATATGTAACTTACATTGTAAACTTACGAGTACGTTAGAAAATGCCCACTGCTCAAGCGAAGTGCTAGTGCTAGTAGGATAATATGAAATGCTTATCATCCATACAGCAAAATATAACTAGATTTTGTATTGAATTAAAAATGCTGCAATTAAGATGAGGGGTTTGCTTAGTTAGTCATTTCACAACTAGCATTGAAACTTCTTAGTGTTAAGTATAACGTGTTGACGTGCCACACAGGACTTGACTAAGTAGTCATAGAAACTATTTTTAGGTAACAGTACTGTAGGTAATTTGAACTCCATGCACTTAATACTATTCCTCAGTTCCTCAGCATTAAAGCGCTACTTCGCTCTCTAGTAAAGTAGGTACTTGTGTAACACAGCCGTCCAACATTAATTCAGGGCATAACATTACTTCCATACGTTAAGTGCTCTAAATTACCAACTTAGTTCTTCATAGGTGCACAAAGGTTAACATAACAGATTATTTAGCATAACCGTATATTGATGAAGCAGTGAAATGTTGCACTTATTTCTTCAAAAGAAATTTACATAAACGATGGATTGCAAATAACTATTGCATTAGGAAACACATATAAGAATAGGTCTGTCAGTTTTATATCACCTTTAAACATAGTACGTCTATTACTTTTTCAAACAACCTTCTTCTCTGGTTACCTTACTATATTTGCTAAACTCATAGCCTTCGGCACATTCAAAGGAAAATTTATTTTTAACTAACCTTTATTTAACAGTAAAGTTACAGTTGCCAAATTGTACAATTTGACAATTTTAAAATGTTTAATGCTTAACATACAAAATAATTTAACAGGTGGATTTGAAAAAAAAAAAAAAAAAGATATAAATTTCGGTAAATTAAGGTGCTTCAAATCGTCTTAGAGATATTGTTAACTTCTTTGCTATGAAAAGTAAGTTTATTAGTTTTGCTAGTAACTTCTTGTTGTATTTAATCATTATGGAATAATTGTTATGACATCTTGATTTTTCATTTTGTTGTGCTTGTTTTGTGATTTTCAAATGTATGAATTGAGTTGTATAAAATATTAGCTATTTTGAACGTCTGTTCTTATTGATTCGAAATATTGTATACTCAGTAAAGAATTAATATGCTGCCTATATATAAAAGATAATGTCTTTAATGTTGACTCTTACTTCATTTCCTTATGTATTATATGTGGTCTTATTTCTTAGTCGATTTCCACTGGTTTGACCTGATTAATAACGATTTACGTCACTGTGCGTATAGTACCGTTTTAAAGCTTTTAATTTTGCAAACTCTCGTTGTTAAAAGTCATTAGCATTGAACAGCTTGCGATATGCATAGTTACATTTCATGGACGAACTGTTAAGAGTACTTGTCCACGACGAACTTGTGTGACCTGTATACTTTTCCAGGAGAACACACTCTTAAATATTAGCCAAGGTGTCAACGGACACTTACAACCATGGAACGTTTATTTGCCACTGTTAACTGATTTAAATGTGATAAAGTGCACCAAAACGAGATACGCATTCTTTACTGCGACCATTACGAACTCTTCATCATTACTCAGAGTCTGCGACCAGGTTGAGGCTGAGGTTGCGGCTTGACACACCCTACATCGACAGAGTTTCTACTGATTATGAAGGTCTTAGAGGTAGTTATCATATATCTATGGCGGCGCGACAGAAAGAAGACATCAGATGTGTCAGGAGCATGTTGTTTTACTACGCAGTGACCTATGAAAAGTTAATCTACTCGCCTAGTTTTAGGATCGAGGAGTTTGAATTGCACTAAGTGCATTGTTTTATAAAGTTTCTAGTCTTAAGTTTTTTTTTGTTCCACGACTTTTAATATTTCGTATGTCATAGAGGTTAGGAATTAAACCTTCGTCCGACGAAATTCTGAGAAAGGGATGGTTTAATCAAATACACGCGGGGTTCCTAACGGAGCAAAGAGGGAAATAATTGCTATATGTTGTAAATGTAAACCTGATATTAATTGAATGCAATATAATAAACGTTTCGGAAGTAATGTCAACATAGAGGTTCGCTATTGTCTTGGAGACGAGCTGCCATTGGTTGACTGGTTTTTTGTCATGTTCTTGAGAGAAGCATCCATATTTGTGAGCGGTGAGGGATGGCATGGAACATACCGAGTAAGATAGACGGGAGACCACGTGACGGTGAGTTAACTGGCGAGATGTTACACATCACAGAGTTGTGGGACCCGCACGATGCAGACTGTCTGGGATTATTTGGTATTGTTCGCGATCAACGAACAACACGCCCGAGAGAAGGCAGCCATCCACGCGTTGATACAGTGTTAAAATGTTTATAAATATTGTTCATAGTAGTTTTGTGATCAACTGTATGTTTGACGTACTCCACACACCGATTGTTACCAACAATTTGTAGGTGTCTATGGAGTGAAGAAAAATAAATAATAAATAAATAAATAAATAAATAAATAAATAAATAAAACCTATCAGTCATTTTTAAAATCAGATTTTCGTAAAAATTTACACTTTCGCGTTTTGGCAATGACTTATCCCTATATTTTTCATAATAAATTCAACCAAATGAAGCAAGTAAATGATCCTACACAAAGTCACCGAGACAATAGAAAATCTTGCAGGTGTTGCCAAAGGACTCTGTTCGTATATTCCACGAGGCTACGTGAAGATTAATTAATAAATTAATTTATTTATGGTTGCATTTCGGTTTACCTCGCATGAACATAGAGAAAAACTGTAAAAAAAAAAAAAAAAAACTAGCATGTTCAGGATACTGTAAGATTCCGTCGCAGCAGCAAAGTTATAGTTTTGACACTTATACACGGAAAAAAGAAAAGTTTTTGGCTTCTACAAACTGTTTTCTTAGTATCAAACGTACCAATTTATTTATTTTTGCTTACTTTGTCATCATTAGAAGATTGTAGCCACTAAAAAGTAATTTTCGTTTGCCACAAAATAATATGGTTGGGAGCATTAGGTTACAAAAGTTTCCTTTCTGTTTATGTTATCAAAATATTTAAAGTTACAAATTTTTTAGAATCTTTTGTATTGAATTATTTGTTTATAACTTTTCTTTTCAAAGACTTGTTTTAAAAATTGGTACATCAAAAATTACTTTATTTTATTATTAATTTCTTATTTATTCTCTGCAAATGGCAACTAAGTAGAAAGAACCCTTAATACACAATTTCCTAATACATTTGTAATGTATATACTTAATGTTGGCCACCTTGGTTATTTTCATTCTGAGGGACGATATTAATGAAAGTTTTTCACCAGATTACAGACATTTTAATAATATGCAGTGGTAACAAAATCGCCCTTTAATAACGATTGGTTTTCAGCTATCGCTAAGAAAGACTTTTTAAAATATAACCCGTTGTATTACTTTAGAATACAGTAAAGAGATTAGGTTCATTCAAATCTTGCAGCCCTCTTAAAACATTACAATTTGTTGAAAAATTGTGCAAAACCGACCTTCTTTTCAAATTTTGCCTTTAACTCTGAAGTTTAATGGGCAGGATTTGCACGATTTTGCTTTTGAAGAGCTGCGTCACAGGATGGATCTTCTAAAAAGCACAGTGCTTATATTCCTTGAGGGAGGTAGAACGTTCTGCTTACATTTCAGGGATTGTATTATTGCCATAGAAACCGCAGTACAACATGTCTGACAGGTATTTACCGCTGAGAAGTGAGTGCGCTGGTGTATGTTGACAGATTGGTTATATGGCCAGCTGCAGGGCTGGGACCAGTGGCGAAACGTGAAGAGTTCTATAGCAATCGATGATTAACAGTGACTATAAAGAATTCTCAGGGCTGTATCTATAAACGGCTTTCGAAAGCGCTGTTAGCAGACATTCACCTCGCAGCTTGTCAACTGCACACAACCTATAAACTACTTTTGGAAGCTTGGCAGCTGAAAGCGCTTCTACATCCACTTGAGTGTAATAATGGCAACATAAACTCATTCTTCTTCCTTTGGATAGTACGTTTATGATTACCAACAACCTCTCCTGGAGGACGGGCTAGCGAAGATGGCAGTACAGTCAGGTCAGGGGTTGCACAAGACAAGGGCCTCAGCCATTCTCCCCACCGGTACTGAAGTGTGTCAATATAACGTAATGTATCGGGGGAATCGGGGTCTGTCTCCTTCAAGCCTTCCAGTCGTCACCACCTCGCCAGGATGGTCCTGGGTCGAGACCCAAGACGTGCCGCCGTCCGTCGATAGCTGACACAATCACCATCAGCCTCCGGCATCATGCTAACGGTGAGGTCTAAGGTGTCCAAAGGGTCACCCATCATAGAGTAGAACAAATAATTAGTTAAACAGCCGCTCCCCTCCAACCTAAATTATGTAGTACAACCGTGTAGTACTTTGTAACTAATTTGTGTAGAGGTAAAGCCACATAATTATAATTACATTAAAATAATTCATTTCAGTAATCCTCACCCTTAACTCAGCCACGTAAATAGTTTTAGTATAAAGTGTCAACCTCTGGCTACAGCCACCGAACCACTTTAAATCATGTGTAAAACCTACTAAAATAATAGTTTTACAACATTGGTGGAGGCGCCTTAGGCTCCTCACCTCTCACAGCCAAGCCACCATCCCCCCAAATTAATCAACTTAAAATTAAACAAATTGTTAATTTAATTAATTTCCCCACCCACCTGTAAATAATAGTATAAATATAAAGTCAAATCTCCAATGGTAGATTTTTACATTTATCCCGTAGCAAGCAATTGTAAATCAGCCTCCGTCCCCCAATTAATTAATTAACTTTGGTGAATTGAATTAATTTTCCCACCCACCCTATCAGTATAATTCCTTATAATATTAATATTTCTGTTGAAACTAATTGAAATTAACATAATAATCAAATCTTCTACTTGAGATGTTCTTGAAACAGAAATTAAATAGTTCAACCAGTAAATAGATTTTGAGATTTACTAATGCAGTTATTATAGCAATTAAAAATAATTAAGTAAATTTATAGCAAACCTCATTTTTATAGCATTTTAATGCATTTATATTTTAATGCTCCTCTGTGTGTGCCGTAATTATGTAATTTCAGTAAATAGTTCATTATCACATTCAGCATTTAATATAAAATTTAAAACATATATTAATTTTATAACACAGTTAACATTTCAGTAGTAATTGTTCGGTCGCTAAAAGCGAGTTCTGTATTTTCTCAATGTAATGTCATTGTGCTTTTCACAGTTATTTAATTTGTTTTCAATAGTTCATGATATTACTACTTCGCTGGTATACGGAAGCAGAGTTCATACAGTAGCTCCTTCCAGTTCGCGCGCACGCACGCATGGTGCGGCGGCCCACTTACAAGGAATTCGCAACTCAGCTTACAGTGCTACCAACTTCTTGTGTCGAGTGGTGATGCGAGGCCAGGTTTACAAACTTAACTTTACGTTACCATTCGACATGTTAGATGATGTTAGTTAGTCTTTCCACTTTACATCACATCATTATTCTTTCACTTACCCATGAGAGATGAGGCAACACAAGTACTAAGAATGAGAGTCGTTATGTTCACTCAGAAATGTGGTCCAGGACTTAGCCAATCTTGAGGTAGAAGACGTAAAACACCTGTTACAGCAGAAGCGATGAGTGATATGACGGGTGATAGAACTGTGAGGTGGGAACCTTTACTGTGGTGTGAGTTCTCACCATTAGGCGATCACTTCTCTTTCCTTCAGTTTTCTTCGATTTGCGTGTGCGTCGTGCGAATTTGGTCTCTGTGGGTAGAGGGACCTCCCCTTTTTCCTCTACTGGCCAGAGTTGTCAGTAGGAGCAGTTTTGGACTTTCAGCTGTGGGTCCATGATTACGACACAGTTGATCTTTGGGCAGTTCTACCTGAGTACGACTAGCCTCTGATCCCCTATATGGTGAGCTAGAGAGCCGATTTTTCGCATGTGTTCGTCGGTAGTTTCTCTTGAATAAATACGTACTTTTCTTTATGTAACTTTCTCTTACTACTTTTTACTCAGCATTTCAGATATGGGATAAAGTAACCAATTTAACAATTTACTCTTTATATATCACAGCATACTTATTATATAATATTAAACAGACGATAGTAACTATAAATAATTCAATTTTATTAATAATACACAGTCCAGAACACATTAGTTAAATATAACATTTTAAATAGTACAAGCAGTAGTGATATCCACACACTGTAATATTAATAATTATAACCGGCAAGTACAATTATAAGTATCCCCTTTCCGATACCATAAATGATAACTCGTACACTTGGCAAGATATTCGTTATGTTAAACTCTAACTCTTCTTCAGTTCATTTGACATAACTGGATGTAGGCTTTAAGGGTCAAGTCACTCATTTCAGAGGAAATATTTTTCTTCCTTTTTCTTTTCTATCGTCGGCGAATTGCACGTAGTGACGTGCGATTTTGGTCTCTGGGAGGAGTGGTACCCTGCCCTAGAGAGACCACCTTTGTGCCCTATTGGTGCTGTGGCTAATCAGGCCATAGGGTACGTCCATGGATGCGTTGGGAACCCTTGTCAATGTGGGGGTAGGCATGCTACACATTGTCTATGTCCAGGTACCTGAGTACTCTGATCGCCCTTCTGAAATGAGTCATGAGTGCAGTTTTTGTGTCCGAGTACATTGTTTTTAGCTTTTGTTAATTACTATATATTACTTATTTCAAGTACTTTCCTTACGTATATTTTCTTATATCTATCTGTATTTTTCCCTGACAAATTAGGCCTATATATTTGTATAATCTTTACGAGACAACAGGTAATATTAATATACTTATCACAGTGATCCAGATGATCAGTTACAAATAATAATTAAATAATAAATAATCCGGTATGCGCACACACAGTAGATAACATTAATATACTTATCACAGTGGTCTATGATGTTCAGTTAATAAATTATTAATAAACAATAAATATTCCTGTATGCACACACACGGTAGGTTATCTTAACATACTTATCGAAGTGATCTATAAGTTCAGTTAAAATAAATTAATTAATAATTACATAATAAATGTTCCAGCAGGCGAACACACAGTAGGTAATATTAACGAACTTTAACAGTAATTTATTCATTAAATAATTTTTGTAGAATATTTAACACGTTAATACAGTAACGGCATCGTATAGTAATAATAATAATTTTACATTTCCACTCAGTAGTATTTCAATAGGAGCAGACCAATTTCGGACATAAAATTAGGAATTTTGTGATGTAATAAGGAGGGAGAGTTTTTATATACCTAATTAATAAAATTACTAATATTGATGTGTGTAATAACTGAATGAATGTCTGTATTTTTTTAAGATAAAATTTCAGAAAAAAATATTAGTACATGAACTTAAACCTGAATTTAAGTTGCAGGTCACCAGACACTACAACCAGGCCAGATCCAGATAGACGCATACAGAACATTGACCTATGATCATCCGACAACAACCTGAGCCAGCAACCATTACCTACCACAACATTCTGCTAGCCTCTAACCGCTCACACCAGGTTCTTCACTCCACGTATGCTTTCTACAGTCTCAGGTAAAATCAGCAGTTCTATACTTACAAACACGTACACATCACGGTCGACCGTTACACAAAAACAATTACATACATAACACAATACAAACATGAGAAAATTTTCTTCGGCAATCTATCTCAAACGTATGTAAAAACAGTATTAAGAACAGTTTAAGAGAAAACACTTATCAGACGCAAAATATATTTGGTCAAATATCAAGTATATAATGACATTTTTTTATTTAATTGTAAATGATATATTAACATTCCCAAGTGAGCTCACGAAAAAATGTATATTCAGTTAAAATGAAACATTTTACTTAATCCATGTACCTCAGTATTTGCTTTGAAGTCAATGTAATTATAAAACTATTATTACAGTATTACAATGCCAGAAATATTCAGAAAAAAATGCCTTAAAACGCGAAGAAAGAGCAAACAACAAATAAATACTAGCAAAATATTTATGAATTTCTGTTAAAAACATTTGTAACCCGTAATGTATTAGAAAAAAAACTATGTATTTCGCTTGGAAAATGTATCATTCATATTACAAAAATATGTATTTTAGAATCACTTAAAAATATATACAAAATATAATTGACATAAAACATGATTTATATTGAATGTAGTAATATCTAGTAGTCGAAAAGTAAGATTTTATAACACTGCGATTTAATAATACTAGTTATTGTCATCACACTTTTGTTAAAAGAACATTATAATTGTTACATAATATTATTTAGTGTTAAGTCAGTGTAAGTTCCTTGTAATCCTATCCCTTTGATTGAAATTTAGGAGTAGTGGTGCACCATTTTTTTCTTTTAGACAGATTTTTACACATTCATTACAGTAATAATTTAATATACTCCTAAATTTCAAACTATTCCGTCTCAATCCACACCCTAAAACCTTATCATGGCCATTAGATATAGTTCATACATAGATCTGTAAATTTATAAAGTAGTAAACTGTGATAATCTTTTAAATTTTTCAGCAACATTTTAATACTCTTTGTGCGAGGGGAGCGTAATTTATATTCAAAATTTTCTTAAATATTTTTATATACAATTAAATTAAAAATTTTCTGTTAACTAAACTAAATGCTACTAGGCAAACTAGTTAGACCCACCAATTCATGGACAGTCAGAACAGTTACCGTCAAGAAAAGGCTGCGCGTATCGCGACCTACACTCGTAGTAGTCTGCCGCATTCGCGAAAGGAGATTTGCACGTCATAGCTATAACCCAAGGCCACTCATCAAACCTTCACCTTCAGCGGTACAACAAAGCTCGCCGCTGACCGAATGCAAACAGCAGAATTGCAAGAGACGAAGGCAGATCCTTTACCCTTAGCTGTCCGTCTGCCATAGTTTTTCCTTCACTGAAATATTTCCTTTCCGTCTGAAGAAGCAACCGTATTCCATATCCTACTGCCACAATACTGCCAGAGCACATACTGAACCATATACGGGATTGTTGCTATCTCAAGTTCCTACCAACCCTTATGATACAGGGACGTATCACTTTGGAAGCATTGGGGGTAATGTTATGATTACCAACAACCTCTCCTGGAGGACGGGCTAGCGACGACGGCAGTGCAATCAGGTCAGGGGTTGCACAAGACAAGGGCCTCAGCGATTCTCCCCACCGGCACTGAATTGTGTCAATATAACGCAATGTATCGGGGGAATCGGGGTCTGTCTCCTTCAAAGAGTATGGAAGGGAAAAAGAGAGTTCACTGCCAGGTTAGACCTCTTTGCTTATTTCTGTTGTGTTTCTGGCTCGCTAATACTTCCAGAGGTACCAACCACGCTGGTGTGTGGTTTCGAACTTACATCCTTACTCTTACCACACGCCCTTTACCACTCGACTATCAGTACACATCTCAAATCGTATTGCTATGATCAGTATATAAGTTATCTTTACGAATTTGAATTTTTTTTCATCTTTTCAATAGAATGGTCTGTTAAATATTTCTTTGAAACTTTATATTATACTGTAAAAATTTTGTCTAACATGTCTGATATTCGTAAAGGAACGAAAAACCTTCTTATTACTATTACCGATACGCGAATTAATGGTTATCATATCATTTTTTAATGAACATAATAAGTAATTTTACTCAATCAAATGTCGCACTAACTATACTTTTGTTTTAACGTTTCAAAATTAAAATTATGTTCACTCTCATCTAATTAAAAATTTGTAACGGCTTTCACAAGTGTGATCAACGACGGCAGTGAAATGTTTAGTCAGGAAGTCCAACTCAACGCAGTAAATAATCGTTGGGAATTTTCTCTATTTACGAAACACTTTAAAAACTTTCAATTTCAAAAAGTAACTTCCATTTCATTTACAACAGCATTAATATCGTTAAAATACTTAAGTTGCAAAACAGTACTTCCAACTTTGAATCACATGTTGATGTTGGTACAACCGGAATCGTTAGTCGTCAATAAGAGAAGCATTTGCCCTCTCTAGTGACAGGCCCCTGGTCTCCTTCAAGCCTTCCAGTCGTCACCACCTCGCCAGGATGGTCCTGGGTCGAGACCCAAGACGTGCCGCCGTCCGTCGATAGCTGACACAATCACCATCAGCCTCCGGCATCATGCTAACGGTGAGGTCTAAGGTGTCCAAAGGGTCACCCATCATAGAGTAGAACAAATATTTAGTTAAACAGCCGCTCCTCTCCAACCTAAATTATGTAGTACAACCGTGTAGTATTTTGTAACTAATTTGTGTAGAGTAAAGCCACATAATTATAATTACATTAAAATAATTCATTTCAGTAATCCTCACCCTTAACTTAACCACATAAATAGTTTTAGTATAAAGTGTCCACTTCTGGCTACAGCCACCCAACCACTATAAAGAATGTGTAAAACCTACTAAAATAATAGTTTTACAACAGTACGCAGAATGAATAAGGAACGCCCTCTACAATTTTCGATCGTCTTTGCTGACATTTCACCACATTTCGTGTTTGTTGTTCATTTCTGAGATGACGTTATTATCTTTGGATTTAGGTTAGGTATGCAAACAATGTTTTTTTGTGAAGGTTTAGGCCGGGTTTATAAACTACGCAGCAACGCAAGAACGGTAGAAACGCAAGACAACAAATATTTCATTTGTCCATAAACATCGAAAGTGACATGAAGTAACCAACACTACCACTCAAAATGTCGGATGGGCAACATAAAGTTTCTCTCTGTATTTTTCCATTACAATTATGTTTTGTCACTCATCTTTGTTTTTTAAGATATTCTGTTGTTTCGGTATTTTGAAATAGTAACCAAGTACATGTAAGCAACGTATGTTTGAAGACTCTTTCTAAGCAAACACAAAAAAAAGTATGTAATTAATGGAGGAATCACAGCCTTCTAAAGACAAGAACTACCAGTTTCAAATGTTTTCGCCAAACTGTCGATATGGAAGGCGGTGAGACGCAAGAAGTTGAAAGTTGATGAAGTCTTGCGTAGCTCATTTCTTACTGGTGGGTAGTTATGAACTGATCAAATCCCCGACGTTACCTGCCTTTAAGCAAGGGATATTCTTTTCTTTAACTATGACTAAAAATTCAAACTGGTCTTTCCAACACATAGCACACACGTATTAAATTTTATCAAACGTCATATCCGTGTTTACATGGTCAGAATAAACATGACGTAAATTTGTGTCGTCCATTCTAAACAGTACTAGTATGTTTGTGTTATCGCGTGACATCTGTTTCGGTATTCGCAAATAAGTCTGGCAGAGTTAGAACAGATCGACCATGATATGGCGCCCCATCGAATAATATTTCTGCATAGCTGATTGCTTCTCACAAGCTACATCGTCAAAAATGAAAACTGTATTAGGCTTAGCCTCTTCCTGCGACAGAACATATTCGTTTTCACTGAAAGTGTAGTAACCAAGTCCGTCTACTTCTATCAGCCTCTGGCTGGCGTGATGCGTATCGGTAGAGACACTACTTGCCTGGAGATCTCCATGTGAAAAACTAATCTGCAAAGTGACAGTACGTGTTTATAAATATAAGAGAGAGACCACAAACATATATAAAGTGCACGATTGTCTTTTTACATCAATGTGTTGTAATGCCTCGTAGAGTTAGGGTCGCGAAAAAAAATCTGGTCGTGGTTTATTAAATACGCTTATTAATCACCTACCATTCGAAGCGCACTTACCTGGCTATTCTTTTTGCGGGCCAGGGACTGAAATAGCTAAAAAATTGGTGAGGGGAGACAAAGGCATAAATTCGCTATTCTCTGCTTGCAAAGAACACGATATAAAATACGTCGCTAGCAATAACTTAGCAGATAGACATTCTGCCGATACCGAATTAACTGACAAAGCGAAAAAGATGGCAAAATTGCCAAACTCGAAATTTGGTGAACGACTAGCCACTTGGGGTGTTTCAAAAATTATGAAACTAAAGTGAAATGTGGAATGGGCTTATGTTTTGGTAGGAAGACTGCTAGAAAACCGCATCGCAAGAGAGGTGGAAAAAAGTGTGGAGGGTTTTTACCGTTGATACTGCCAGCGTTGGGAGCAATCGGCGGACTGATTGGAGGAGTTAGCAGTATTGCCAGAGCTGTTAACTCTGCGAAAAACGAGGGAAAACAGCTTGTTGAAGCAATTAGGCATAATAAGGCAATGGAAGCTAAAAAACGGTCGGGGACTGTACTTCAAACATTATGCCGTAGGAGGCGGCAGGCGGAGGAAAAAAAAAAAGCAAACGTGGAAAGCGAAAGTACTGAAATCACTACGGAAACGTCCGCTTACAAACATCGACATCAACACATTTGCGCGCAAATTAAACATCCCTCGTTTTCGCGGTGTTTTAATGCGTGACTCGCTACCTAGAAAGTCATGGCGCAACGAACGAGGTGTTATAAATTAAGACAAAAGTAGCGGAAAAGGCACGCACTGGATAGTGTACCAAAAGTCGGGAAACAATGTACTAGTTTACGACAGTTTTGGAAATCTGCGTCCTTGTCCAGAAGTGAAAGCCTACATGTGCGATACAAACTTAACATATAATTATTTTCCCGAACAACTGCCCAGTGAATACAATTGCGGGCACTTGTGTTTGAGATTTCTTTCGAGCTGATTTTCTTTATAAAAGTACGTGTAATTGACTTTAAGACTTCGGTAATGTCTATCACGTAGATATTGACGGGGACGACGTCTGAGCTTCGCTCTGTTCATTTTCCTCCTATAACGGAGTATGGTCGATTGCGCTCACTGATTTTCAAACATATTTCTCCGTACCGAACGTGGATACTTCCAACGCCGCATTGCGTTATGAGAATGGAGGGTACCAGAAAGAAATTTGTGTTCGTGAAGGTTCTTATGAGATTAATGACATTGCCGCTTTTTTAAGCCGAGCATTGCTGCCCGACATCAATTGGTATGGTGCGGAAATGCCAACACTTTGAGATGTGAAATGATTCGCAGAGCAGATATTGATTTTCGGAAACAAGATACGCTCGCCTCGCTGCTAGGCTACGAAAATAAAATTTTTGAGGCGGGAAAAGTTCACGAGTCCACACTACCTGCTTCAATCCTGCCTGTGAACATGATTCGAATAACGTGTAATTTGGTTTGCGAGTCGTACCTTAATGGCAAACCTAGCCAGACACTACATGAATTTTCGCCAAACGTCCCTCCCGGATTTAAGTTGGTGGAAGTTCCCAAGTTTCTCATTTACGTTCCAATCGTAGCAAAGAGCATACAGGAAATTACTGTGCGCATAGTTGATCAAGAGGAAAGGCTTATTAATTTTCGAGGCGAAGAAATTACATTGCGTTTACACTTAAAAAGAGATGGGTTTGAATTTAAGAATAATATAAAACCAGCCCAGACTAAGAAATCACACTTCAGTTCGCTTCGTGCTGGCGGTGTGTTAACACGTAAGAACGCTCTTTATCTTAAAAGTCTAGGATTTGCAGTTAGATAAAATGGACGTGAAAGTTCTTAATGTCGGACAGGCGGCGGCCTACGAAGATACAATAACGAAGACCGAATTTCATTCCTACGTACCATATCTGCCAGGCCCTTATCCTCTGTCGTCAGAGGTTTGCATCCCCGTTCAAAGTTCAGATATTTATTCCGCACCCTGCAATTCGTATCTTAGATTTCGCGGCGCAATAACCAAAGGTAATGGAGGGCTGCCGCAAACAGCCAAAATAATAAAATAAAAAAAATGTGTATTACACTTGCTTCAGCGTATTTCATATGAACTGAATGACGTTGAATTAGATTCTACTAGAGACGAAGGCATTACGGCCACTATTAAAAATTATCTCTCTATGACGCGTAATCAACTGCCCGCAGCAAAAATGGCAGGTTGGAGCACAGATGTAAACTACACGCTCCACATCTACGATGGTGGCAAATTTGAAATTTGCGTTCCTCTCTCCATGCTTCTCGGGTTTGTTGAAGATTACAGACATGTAAAAAAAAACACGCACACAAACACCATCTTGGATACCGCCGCCAATCCGGAAGTAGTATCTTTGTCTTTACATAGCATAGAATGGCTACTTCCACATGTACAGGTAAATATTTCAGAGTGCGTCAAGTTTTTTAAATACGTAGAGAAGGGCAGAAATGTAGATGTGGCTTTTAAAACATGGGCTTTAGAAACGTACCCCAACGTGCTGCAGTCGCAGAATGTCCACTGGAATGTGAAAAGCATCTTTGCCGCTGAAAAAATACGATACATTATCCTCGCTTTTCAGAAGGGAAAATAGAACACCTTTAAGTCTGACCGCTCAAAATTTGATCAAGTGAAAATAAAAAATGTTAAAATATTTCTAAACTCTGAGTGTTACTCGTACGATGTTTTAAATATTGATTTCACCATTGGCTCGTACATGCTAATTTATCAAATGTTTTCAGATTTTCAAAAAAGTTTTTATGGCCAGCTTCCTTCACCGGCACTCGAACCGAGTGAGTATGCCAGCAATGCCCCGTTGCTAGTATTCGATGTCAGTAGACAGGATGATCAGTTGAAATCGGGCGTTATCGACCTGCGTATAGAAATGACGACTGATGAAAATATGCCCGCGAATACAAACGTTTACGCACTGATTATACACGATCGTTTAGCTATGTATAACGTGCGCGATAGAGTCGCTATAGTACTGACATAAGTACGAACAGACGGTCAGTTGCCAATCAGACTTCGACATGTTCGTCAATGTTCAAGGCTTCCAGTCGCAAATTGGGCACATAATTAAAGAAATTAGTATAGTCTACACAGGCGGCAGTACTGTAATGTGTAAATTTTTACCTCCGTTTTCGTGGCAATTACTAGACGATAAAAGTAAAATAACCAATAGTTGGTTAACAAAATACTACCATGGGCTGGAGTGGCTAGAAGGTGATTTACAGTACGATCAAATTAGCAGTGTACTTGGCGAACTGACTAGCGTAGAAATGGATAGAGTTGTGTTTGTGGCGGGCGTAGAGCAAGAAAGTTGGCTTTCTATTCATTGCGACGACAATGTAAAATTTGCCACTTGCAAACAATGTACGATTGTCCGTCATTTAGGAAATGAAAAGCGCGCTACACGAATTTTATTCACACCTGTACCACCTGTCAGCAGTACCTGGTTTGTTCACGCATGAATGCCTAATGTTAAGGAAATGAACAATGGAATGCGGGGATGAATAGCTTAAAAAAGCAGCAAAAATTAGGCCACGCAGGGGAGGGGGAGTATAAAAAGCCGTCAACAAACAAGAATGCCGACTAGTTGCTTTGTGTGTGAGCGGCAGAAGTGCAGTAGTAATCATGAACGCTCTGGTTGAAAAATTGAACGTCATTGAGGTGCAGTACAGGAACTTGGGAAGAGTTACGTGCGTACTCGACGACGTAATTAGAGTTAATTTGCCGAAGCGGTACGTGCAAATGATACGAGATGCTGAAATGACGTCACTGAACGAGACGAGCGTGCACATTACTAACAGAGGTATGGAGCCTGCAGGAAACTGGAAAAATATGCACGTACTCGATTTTTTTTTAAAGTCTGGCAGTAGTATGATTTGGCCGATTCTGGCACATGGGTCCGGTGTGTGGCGCCCGCCCGAGTGTGGTGCCCCCCGCTATGTTGTGACGTCACGGCCCGGCCGCCATGTTGAATGACTTTGACTTTTAACCTTGACCTTTAACCGTGACCATGACCTTGACCTTGAGTGTCAAATTACCAAAATTTTCCAAAATTTTGAAAATTTCAAAATTTCAAAAAAATTCCGAAAAAAATTCAAAAAAAAAAAATTAAAAATTCCAAAAATTCCTAAAAAAAATATTACCTCCATCTTGTTTCCGGCCGCCATCTTGGTGTTTCTTCCGAAAATTTTTCGATTTCGCATTCCATTATAACCCCGCACGTATTTAACAAATACAATTTTTAGTAAAATTCTTTTTAATAAAAAAACTTTTTAGTAAAAAACTTTTTAGTAAAAACTTTTTACATAAAAATTATTTAATTAAATCAACTACCAACACATCTTACCTGGACGAGCTCCATCAACACACTGACGCCCCCACCACTTTTTACATGTATATATTAACTTATCCCCCCTCCCCCTACCACTGCCCATTCCTATATTTTAATTGGACGCTAGTCACGTGATGAATTCCCCCTCTACTCTCCCTCTCACCGACACTCATGTTATAACCTGCTCAAACTACTACACCCCCCTCCACCCCCCTCTCCTGTCATTACCACAACTTTCTTACACATCGACTAAACATTATTTCCTTTATAATTCTCACTACACAGCATGACACCAGTGTCTTCACTAGCAATTAGATGACCGTAAGTAGTAACAACCATCGATTAAGACTACATATTATTGATCATCAATTTTTAAATTATCTGTTTTTTCTTAACATTGTAACTATAATTTCAAAAACTTTATTTGAATACCATTAATGAATACTACTTAAACATGACTTATTTCTTAGCTATATCCGATCAATTCCCAATAAAATCAATCAAGTATTAAAAAAACTTGTTGGTGAATATTTTTATTATACCTACACTGGCATTGTTTCCTATGGAACTTCATCGTCTACACTAACACTCCTACCAAATAAGCTACACTTCCTTCAATTTCCGATGAATTCAATCATTCGTTTTGAAAATAACATATTTATCAGGACAGTTACATCGAAGAAACTGACCTACAATTTCATATTCATACTACTTATGCTAAACACACCACTCCTACGCCCTCGCACCTACCATCGAATACCCCCTCACAACTCTACCTTCACTCTCCAACAGTCCTGCCAGAACCTGTCCGAACTGATCATTACACTCTTCTACAGTACATATACGCGCGTATGACATTGTCTCTGCTTAGCGAGCAGTTACATGTACACGACATCTCGCAGCCATCCAAATACCATCATCCAATCTCGTATCACTGGCCTTCTTCCATACCAGAACCGTTACTTCAGATGCATACATTACTATTTTTATTCTATCTTTACTTTTTACACGATAAATAGTATTTAAATCGTAATATTTATTCTCGTCAAACACCCACGTTAATTTAAAAACACCGTTTCCTTAATTATAAAAATTTATGTACATTCAATATATAATCAACTACTTGTAAAACAAACACCACATACCTTGAAAATATATTTAGTCTTCACTTTAAAACTATCACAGTCAAGTCCATGTATTGCTTGATTAAGCATCAAAAAACATAAATTTATTGCGCTCATCAACTTCGTGTCGTCACAATGCAAGCTAAGGCTTCGTAACAGAAGCTTCATCCATGCTTCGTTGACCCAGTCTCATACATTGTCAGTTTTGTCAAGGAAGTCCCATGTGCCGACATAGTCATTGTCATGTAGGTAGCTATCACCGGTGAAGATATCGCCAACAGAGGTAAAGCTACCGCAGTGCTAGTCGAAGTTGTTCAACACGAGCTCACATCACGTCATAACATTTTTCACTGATGTAGATAAAATTCTGCTTCACTGCTACAATTCCCACTAGTTACAGGAAATATCGAACACATACTGTTCTATTTTTTTCCGAAGTGAGTTGTGGTCGTGGGCAAGTTACGTCGCATATAACCTGACTCAATCATCTCTTATTCATTCAATATAATAAATATCATACAGTGGTATGTGCTTCGTCCTGTTCGCTGTCCTACAATGTGTGTCTTAATACGGTACCGGTTTAGTGTAATAGCACTCCAACCATAAATTTCATTTCTTAATTCAGTGATTTTCCAACTGTTCTCAAGGTTATCGAACCGAATTTTCTTTCATACTATGATGTAATGTACGCTAGTCCTTGCTGATTTCATTTCAATATATGTCTTCAGACTACCTCAGAATTTTTTCGGAATTTTTTTGAAATTTTGAAATTTTTGAAATTTTGGAAATTTTTTTGTAATTTGACACTTAAGATCAAGGTCATGGTCACGGTTAAAGGTCAATGTCAAGGTTAAAGGTCAAGGTCATCCAACATGGCGGCCGGGGCCGTGACATCACAACATGGCCGTGGGCACCACACTCGGGCGGGCGCCCCACACCGGCTCCATGTGCCAGAATCGACCAAATCATACTACTTCTGGCTTCTGCTTTCCTGGCGCACGGTTATCATGTACGTAGCATTCAATTCACTGGACATTGACAAGTATAGTGACGTCATTATCGGATACCGCAGAGTTCTCTTCAAGCCGGCAGGACTTCCAGAACAGACTGAATCTTGCAATGGGATAGAACATTTTGTATGTTACAACGCAGACGGAGAAGAAGCCAGGTTGGTTCTACTTCCAGTGCCGTGCAGTTTCATCGTGTGCCCTGTACATCACCTGAGACCGGACACGAAGTTGCCGACATCAACATACAGCTTAATTTCGCAAGCCGACGAAGAAATTCTACGACAAGATTGGTCTACACAGAAGATTGGCTACGAACTCAAGAGAAGCAGCAGTTGAATCACGTGGTCAGAACATTGTAACGGTATCTATCACACGTCCATCTTGAACAAAGGAAAGGTTACGTGGACCACACTGTGCTCGCCGCTTACGTGCGAAGTCTACCTGGCAACATCAATTTGAGAAAAAATTTTAGTCGTCGTCTACTCGTCGTTCCGACAAAATGTCTACCGCAGCTGCAAGTACGTTAGTCAAGATCCTACGCACCATTCAATCCAGCACACGTTCGCAACTATGAAGATTGTTTTGTGGGCTATGGCAGAGTTATGTACAAACCGACATTCAGTTTCGAGCAAGTAGAAGTGTGTAATGGCTCATATCACATGAGAGGATACTTTGATTTCAGCGAAGAGTTCCACAGTGAAGTTCTACCCTGCTACAACAGCGCAAAGTGCAGTATTAATCACCTACGACCAAACAGCAAAGTGGCGACGTGTTGTGACGATATTATTGCGCAAGCAGATGACAACGAGTTGCTGAGCGAAGAGCAAAACTGCGAGTGGACTGACTTTGTATTGTGCTACATGGACTCTGAAGACGAATATTGCTGGAGCGAACTTTGTGACGGGGTTCGACACTGGACACTGGACAATGGAGACGTATGGGATTTTCCCTGTGCACCGGAAGTATGTCCGATATATAAACAAGAAGAAGCGGACGCATGAAGACTACTGCGGAAGAGAAAACGGACCACGACGAAGCTGCAGTTGAAAGTGAATTTATTTGTCGGACAAATGTAAATGCTATGAAGCTTTCTGTGACCTAGTTGCCAGACTTTTACAACTACTTGCTGGAGTATTCAAATAGTGGGTGTGTCGTCGTTTTGCCCCACCTCCAGTATTTGAAGCAGCAATTCAGTTGGCCGCCGACCACCGTGACGCGAACATGAAATCTTTTCATCTAGCAAATCACTACGTGAATGTAGAGCCGGCCTTGAGCAAAGTTGCATATTCCTACTGGTCTAATGGACTTTTACACTCTTTTACCAAAGAATGTGACTCTCAATTACATACGTTATTTACACATGAAGCAACATTCTACGAGCCTAGCCAGCAGATAGTATAATATAAGGTCAAAGCGATATTTTGTCACTGATATGAAGCAAAATCATAGCGAATGTGTTACACCAAGTGCCTGATGACTGCGATAGGTACTGTGATGCAAGCAGCTGTTGTCTGTCAACAATACTCTACCGTCAGGTAGATAATCGTTGGCTACAAAGTTGTGGCCGTGTATAACTCTCGCCGATACTTTACTGAGACAAACATGGAAACGTTCAGTAATGTGTTTGTAATATGTGTAATTTTACTATTTTTTAATGTTTATTTGGTTAAGTGTTTTGATTACATATCACAGTAAAACTAATATTTATTTATGTATCGTGTTATTACTCGTTAGCGATAATTCGAATTACTAAGCACGATTATGTATATATCGTCGGCTTACTTCTAAAACCTCGTAAGTCCAGATTGTCCCAAATTTATGTTCCAGGTCAATATGGTGCAGATTTTCAATGCACTTCTAGTGGTAAAATCTCGTAAGTCTACATTATCTTTCTTCTATGGCCAAATTAAAAAACCTCGTATCTCTTTGGCAGCGCAACTGTAACCTTAACACTCGTATGTCAGAATCCTAAAACCTCGTATCTTTGTTGTTCTGAACCATACTGTAAAACCTCGTAAGTCTTTGTTGTCTAAAACCTTGTATCTTTTTCCACAAAAGCCAGCCTTTAGAGCTTGTAAGTTCGTGTTGTATGCTGGCAATTCCATTGGGAATAGTCGGAATATTGGTGTATGTGCGCGAGTACTAGTTATTGTGTTTACCAATTATGAAATCACGCATTTATCACATCCTGGCTGAATGCCTCATCCCTGTACTACAGGATGAAACTGAAAGTGCATAACTTCACATTATATGATATGAAAACAAGTGACGGTTATTGCTACCTCTGGCATGAGGCGAATGGAGGACTAACAGCAAGTGAATTTGCTAGCATAATTTGTGATTTCATTCTCAATAATGTACCCTACGAGCAAGGAGATGAAGTTATCATTTATAGCGATGGATGTGGGTACCAAAACAGAAACTGCACAGTGGCAAATTCTCTCTTAAACCTAGCCCATCAAGAGAAAATAACAATCACTCAGAAATTCTTGATTAAGGGACATACTCAAATGGAA
>PNEQ01041438.1:0-74898 GCA_003012365.1 Medauroidea extradentata
TAAATTTTCTGTTAAAATATTAATGATGTTTAATACTAAATAAAAATTAATCTGCTGGTTTTAACCAAATGAAACTGTCAGGCTCTGATCTTGAGTACATTTCATAGTTATTTATCTTCAAGTTTTACTTAAGGAAAAGAAAATAGTTATGATTTGTATGAATTAAATTAGGACAGAAGACTCATTAAAATAAATGAAAAAAAAGCTATTTCAGTTCCGAAACTTTATTAAGTAGGTACCAAACACATACTTGCTACATATATATTATGAATTCTTTATGTTACATTGATTTTCATTACATGTCCGAGGCCCTTGAACAGCCTTAAGGGCTCGGAATACACCAATTTTCATCCACATATTTTTAGCCTCTTTCCCGAAGGGAAAAGTATGTTTAGTTGATCACCTTTCTGTTTGTGTGTCAGTATGTATGTCTTTATGTGTGTCACCCTAAAAACTTTTGAACCTGTGGACCGAATTTTCATTAAACTTTGTATACATATAGTACTTCGTAATCTGACTTGACTTTTATATATTTCGTTTATACCATGTTCATATTTTCAAAATGACGGCAATTTTAAAATTTTGCAGTCAAGCTAGGTATCTAAGGAACCGTACTTTAGAATTTCATCAAACTTGGTACACATATACTACATACAACGTTGGCTTTACTGGTGCGTATTTCGTTTTGATTATGTTCATATTACAAAATGGCAGTCTTTTTATATTTTTAGTATAGTATTACATATCTTAGTAAATATTTTTCAAAATTTTACCAAACTTGGCACACGTAGCTCTATACTATATTCAAATCTGACTTGACTTTTGTGTATTTCGTTCATCCCGTGTTTATATTTTCAAAATGGCGGCTATTTTTACAATTATTAGCATAATATTACGTATCGTACGAAATATTTTTCAGAACATTACTAAATTGGTGCACATGTAGTCTACTACTAACGAATTTGACGTGACTTTTGTGTATTTCGCTCATCCTGAGTTCATATTTTCAAAATGGCGGCCGTTTTTATATTTTTAGCATAGTATGACTTATTTTAGGAAATATATTTTAGAATTTCACCAAACTTGTTACACGTATAATAAATACAAAGCTGACTATACTTTTGTGTAATCCGTTCATACAGTCTTCCTATTTTCAAAATGACGGCCATCTTTATAGTTTTAGCATAGTAATACATATCTACAGATATATTTTTCAGCATTTCATCAAACTTAGTGGACATATCCTGCATATAAACCTGACTTAACTTTTGTATATATCGTTCATCGTTCTGTAATATTATGATAACGGCGGCTATTTGTTTACCTTTATGATGGAAAGTCGTCTCAGAAAAAGTGTTTCCCCAATTTATTAAACTCGTTACTCGCATAGTACTTAGCAAGCAGACTAATCTTTAGTATATTTCGTGTATCATACGATTCAATCAAATTTATCATTTAATATTCCAAGGTTACAAAACGATTTTAACTTTGAGGGTTAATTTTCACCCACTTTGAGGAAATTAGGTTCATCAGTTATGTTGGTAACTTCTTGTTATTTTCAACTAGATATTATTTTCTTATTTTAGGCATAAATTGTGACTAAATTTTGCTATTATGAAATATTTTTATCTCATAGTTTTTTACGTAATGACTCATAAATGTCAAAATTTGCATTTTACGGTTCTATGCACACCACTAAAACCAACTGACAAACTGAAATAAAAAAAAATCACAGCTATAACGTATGCTGTATAAAATCAAATTTATATTTTTATATTAAAATAAAATTGCTGAAATTCGAAATTAAAATCAAAATAACACAAGTACTTTTTTTAAGGAAAACATTTTTATTTTTTAATTTTATATAGGATATGTAGCGTACGGCATCGTTATTCGCTGTAATTTTCTTCCGTTTGGTATGTCGGTTGGTTTTATTTGTGAACATAAAACATTAACAAGCAAATTAATTTTAAGTTTATGAGTCTTTACGCAATAACTATGAGAGAAAAAAAATTCATAAGAGCAAAATTTAGCCACAATTTATGTCAAAAATGAGACAAATGTATCTGGTACAAATATAAAAACAAAAATTTTACGAAAATTGATATAGATTGTATTCTTTGTTCAATCAGATGACTTCATCAAGGGGCCTCCCTAGCCGCGCTTCAAATGCGTTGCAGCTAGTTACGACTATACTTTTTTTGACGAAACTATCTAACGTTCAATATATTTGTATATATACGATAAGAACTTACACTTCAAACTATGTTGCTATAGTTTAGAAAATTCGGTGCGTTTATCAGTAACATAATTTTCGGGCCCCTCAAAACGGCCAAAAATGACTTTTCCAGACTGCCGCGTCTAGAAAGTTAACAACCGGACTTGAATAAAGCAATTACACGGACAAGCACTAGACTTTGAACTATGCTAACCACAAATGAAATTATGTGGTCTCGCAGGGAATAGGATAATAGTACAGCACTTCACGCCAGCTGAGTGGCTTGCGCGGAGAGGCGATAATGCATTACGTTCCGCTCTCACCGCTTCTGCTGCACACACGCAAACGCAGCCTATCTAGGGAGACATCTTAACAGAAAATTGCTCTACTGGTTGGTAGAGCCACTGGTTTTTGATGGAAAGAACTTTTCAACATTTTGTTTCAATGACTTATGTGCACGACTACAGCTCTGCTTCACGGTCAGTGATTGGATGTTTTTAACCCTCATCGTCTTTGGGTTCTACTAGCAAATCAGAAACGCGGGGTGTTTCAGGAACCTTATCCTGGTTGGCGCAGTCAAATGAGCGACGCCTCTGTACAAAGACACTCGAGGGCCGCGGTGGCAGAATGATCAGACCATTCGCCTCCCACTAAGGCGAACTGGGTTCAATTCCCGGCGGGGTCGGTCCTCGGATTTTCACATTGTGCCGGACGATGCCCATTCCCCTCATCCCTTCATTCCGACACTTCTCCAGACTCACGTCATGTCACCCCTCATCAGCGCAAAACCTCGACGTTGAGCGCTGTCCAAAATCTCTTAACTACAGCACAGACTCACTGCGAATAACCTTGGAGCATAGCTGAAGATGTGCACGCAAGACATTCAAACAAACTGGTACTATTTTCTCCAAAAATAGTGGCTCTACCAGTTGATTCCTGCTAACGACAATGCCACGTGCTCCGAATATATGTACTCTTATATAATTTCGCTTCCCTTGAAGTGCGACAACGCCTCGCCTCAAGTTTCTACTGCGCCCGGCCTTGCGGCGGTATTCAGTATATTCAGAAGTTTCACTTCGGTGTACGACACATGTAGTAGGTACTACGTGTCCAAGAGTGTTGAGTAACCTGAGGCCTGAAAACCTCCAGGGCTTGGCTGAAATAGAAAGTGTTAACCAGCAAACTTCATACGTAGGACAGTTGAAGAACGTCAAGTAACCGGAGACAACACCGCTTACAACATCGATGAGGCCTGCTTTCATTGAGCTTTGACCGCAAGCAGTTTCAGACGGAACCTTGACAGAAAAGGTAAATTTTTTTTTGTCAGACTACCTTCACTTCGATAGCAGACCGAGCGAGTGGCGCAACGGTAAACGTTGGACTCACCTGGGTTCGATTAGCGGGCTCCAGCGATTCTGATTTCAGTTTACAATGGCTTCCCGAGTACGCTTCAGGCGAATATTGGGATGGCTTCTTAACAAAGGCCGTGGACGATTCATCTTCCAGTTTTTGTAACTGCGTCTACTTGTTTGTCACCGTCTCTTATGAACTCGCTATCAACTAGATGTTAAGCCCACTTAACATTTGCGTATGTTAGAGGTCGCGGTTGGCGTAGTGACCAGAGCACTCGGCTCACACCAAGTCACTCTGGGTTCTATTCCTGCCGTGGTTAGTTCCCGGATTTTTGCATGTAGGAATCGTGTTGGATGATGCCGCTGGTCGGGCGTATTTTCTCGGAGATCTCCCGTTTCTCACGTTTCTCTCATCCTGGCTTGTGATGGGAGCTGGACGCGAGTGCCTAAAGTCGTCAGGGGCAAGAAGTTGTGGCAAAAGAGGTGGGCGCGGTCCAGTGACTCGTCACGTGACTGGAGATAGCGAATCAGGGGGTGGGGAAAGAAGAGGGGCCATCGAGAGTGCTGACTCGTTACATTACGTTTACAAAAGTTCTGACTCCAAATTTGCATCATTAAATAAATAACGAATGAAGAGTGAACCCGAAGGCAACACAGCAGAGAATTCTAAACTGGAAGCCCGTAGGCATCCGCCGTTCCCCAAGAGATGGCAATAAATGAAGTCGGAATGCAAGGACAAGGAATGCGGAAGTCCCGTGAGAAAACACACTCGCCAGCCAACATCTGCCACGTTTCTTGCATGCAAAAATTCGGTATCGAACCCGGATCACTTGGTGAGAGGCAAATGCACTAAATCTTGGTGGCAAAGATAATGTCTTTACTTTAGACGGTTTATTAACGTCCCCCGGTTTCATACCGTTAGAATTAATAATCTTTATTAAACGGAAAATTTATGGGATGCAATGATTGCAACAACATTCGGTAAAATCACAAAATAGGAAACGATTTTTTTTTTCAGTAGAACTGTTTTAAACAGACGTCAATATGACCGAGTCGCATTCTCGTGTTTAAGTCCACACTATAAACCATCATTTTTTCTAGCTTTGTTTTGTGTAAATATCTCCAGTTTCAAGTCTTCGCGTGCGTGGCAGTTTCCCGCTAGTTCGATATTTCGAACTAAACATTACATTCTGTGTGACAGTAATTGATTGGTATTTCCGTACTTTTTCATGTGCCCGTTGATTTTCAGGTTTGCAAAATCGCACAGTAAAAATTACAAGATTCGGCTACTGGCGAAATGTATGAGACAGGTGTAATAAATATTTTAACTTTTTTTGTAATTTTTGAAGTTTATTTATTAAGTGAGTCTTAGCTTTATAATAAAACCTTTAACAACTGCATATACTAATAAAAATACTAACTTTAATTTCCTTATTAACTACTACTCACTACCACTACACACTTATTAACCTTATTAACCACTACTCCAATGAATACAAATGTGTATGATTCTGAACGATAATTATTTATTTGTTACGTCGTTCAGGATCATACACATTCGTATTCATTTGAGTAGTGGTTAATAAGGTTAATACGTGTGTAGTGGTAGTGAGTAGTAATTAATAAGGAAATTAAGGTTAGTTTTCAAGAGTTTGTATTATTTATTTGTTCGTTACGTAATCTAAATTACTTGTATACGCTCGTATGAATTCTTCGACAAACTAAGTTAATTTAATGACAAATTACGGACTGTCGTCATTTTATAAATGAATACATGCAACATCAGCATTTGTGTGCGCTTCACGGTGAGAAGGAAATCATATTTAACTCATTTACGAGACGAAGATGAACGCCAAGGCGTAAATGCCAGTCATTCAAAATGGAACGGACAAGTAACAGCTAGCGAACGAGTTAATCACGGGAACACTTCACTTGGAAACTTAAGGTCACGAAGAAGAATGGCTGGAAAGGAAATTGTTAAAAAAAATTATCTGACGTCTTTTTGAGCTCTCGTCTCTTCTCAGTCTGATGGAACTAACTATAAGCACATCATTTCATGCATCTAGACCACGGTCGTAGAAGAACAGGTCTGGACACTCGCATGGAAACTTGACCCCCTTGTTGTTTGGCTGTAGTTCACCAAGTTCACGATAATGCTTTACGTTTTTGGCGCTGCAGTTAGAGCGGTCGGGCCCAAACTCCGCCTACTTCCCTCCCACTAAGATAAACAATTTATCAAAACGTATTTTTTTATGAAATACTTTCTTCGCTCACAATTTAAAATCATGGCTCCAGAAATCTTTATTTACTTCATAATGTTAACAATGAAAAAAAGTGGGCGGAGTTTGAGTCCGACCGCACGGATTACAGCGCCAAAAATGTATAGCATCCTCGGTAACTTGGTGAACTGCAGCCAAACAACAAGGTGGTCAAGTTTCCAGGCGAGTTTCCAGACCTGTCCTTCTACGGCCGTGGTCTGGTACATAGTTGCCAATAATTAGAGATGGCGAAATATCGCGCGAATTCAATGACCTGCATGTTAGAATCAAAAATCCTATGCATACTTAAGTCCCGACCATTTTTCCACTATCTCAGTGTAACAGCAGACAATGAACGAATAGACAGGGCTTGAGTTTGCGTAGGATATTTGATTCTAGCATTCAGGTCATTGAATTCGCGAAATTTCACCACTCTACCAATAATACATGCGATGGCATTCCACAGTAACACGACCCAGCTTGCATGATACAAACTATACGTATAGAGACAGGAAGTTTTCGCGAAAAGATTTTTTCACCAAATTGCTTCAATGCCTTACGTGCACATCTACAGTTCTGCTCCGTGGTTATTTTCTGTGTGCGTTTGTGCAGAGTTGTCTCTCATTTGACTGTGCCGATCAGAGCAAGGCTAACTGCGTCACCACACACTTGTGATCTGCGGATACAACCCCAAGATGCTGGGAGGTAAAACGTCCAATACTGACCACTAGGGACCCTTGTTTCTCGCGAGAAGAATTTCGCCCTAGTTTGTTTCAGTGCCTTACGTGCATATCAACAGTCTTGCTTCATGGTTATTGGCAGCGTGTCTGTGTGAAGAGCCGTATCTCATTTGACTGAGCCAATTACAATAACGTTCCCGCAACAACACACGTCTGTGATTTGCCAGTAGTATCCCAATGCTCGTGACAGTTAAAATATCGAATCGCTGACCACGAAGCAGAACTGCAGATGTGCACGTAAGGCACGGAAACAAAGTGAGGCAAAATTATTTTCGCGAAAAACAAGGATCCCTACTGATAACCAAGCAGAACTGTAGATTTGCACGTAAGGCACTGAAACAAAGTGATGCTAAATCTTTTCGCGAAAACGTCCTGTTCCTAAATAATGATTGCAAACAGTAGAACACCCATATTGGGGCATCCCGACCTATGTTCATATGGTATTTTTGTTCCTCTAGATGTGAGAATTCTTCCTCCAAAATATTGGCATGCAATTTTGTAACATCCTCTATTTCCACTGAACTAATAGTATTGGTATTAAAATCAATAAGTAATTAGCTATAATGTTATAAATAGTTGGGTTTTTGATGTTGCGTGACTGGCAGATAATCAATTATTTTCGTATCCGGCCGATCTGTATGAAAGGAAAAGTTTGATCAACATGTAAGTGCCGATTCAGTTTCCCTTGTATGCTCGTTTTAAACCTCCGTGCCCATTCAATGAGTCAGCGTTGCTTTAAGACATCTCGTGTCCGTTGTGACATTAGTCTCGCCGCTGTAGTGAAAGTTATGTGCTCGGTCAAATGTTGATTGACGCTCTCCATAGCTGGGTGCTGTGGGCATGCGCGGAGGTGGAGAAACTTGTCCGCCCAGCGGGTACTTCACTCTGCCACTGTGTCGCAAATTTGCAAAATTGCTGGGCTGAAAGGGTTTACACAATTAAAAACTTAAGCAGTAAAACGTAGAGTAAAGAAGTAAGCAGTAGAGTTGTGAAAATTGACTGTTGTTACGATTTCGTAGTAATGCGACATCGGTGACGTCGCAGGAAGGATATCAGTGAGTGTTTGCTAATCGACAAGCCACAACGACGAGGCGGGTTGCAGCAACAAATGTAAACCAGGAATCAGATGACTTGAGGAACTATGTGTGTCTTAACACCTTATCTAACAACCCGGTTTCCGTCTGACCAGTTAGCCTGTACAATTTACAAATGCTGCCAACCCGACGCCAGTGTCGGAGACAGTGGACTTCACCATGGCCAACATCGTCATCCTCTGCGCTCCACGCCTATGCCCTGTTATCTATTTGCTATTTACAGTTCATCCGATGAAGAAGCTAACCAAAATGTCGAAAACTACTTTTACGACCACTTAGCTGTTTTGCACTTCTGATACACTCATAAGGAGAAAACTCCTATTCATACTCGACACCACCTGTCAGACATTTCGCCCGACACGAAGGATGGACTTCTACAGTTTTCTTCCGCCCAACACCATACCCGACGAGGAAGGGAATTTTTGTCCGACATAATTTTGGGGTTATGATGTCTCGGTTTCACAACCCTGCGACATCGGTGGCGTCGCAGGAAAGCGGTCAGTGAATGTTTGCTAATCGACAAGCCACCACAACGAGGTGGGTTGCAGCAACAGAAGTAGACAAGAATCTGATGTCTTGAGGAATTATGTGGGTTTTAAAACCTTACACAACACCCTTGCAAAACCACTTGGTTCAGCAGGGATTGCTCCACCCCGGAGCCAATGAGAGGGAAGGACTCTGACGGCCCTGGTGGGGGTGTGAAGAATGGTACCAACGAGTTAGGGGTTCGGGAGAGTCTATCTACTTCTCCGGTCGCGACTGCACGCGCCGACTCGGGGTTCGAGTCCCCGTGTCGACCGTCGTCGAGGGACTTATCTTCCTCTACCTTCAACGGTGATACGAGCGATGAGTCTCCCTATGTTTAGGGAAGGATGGATATCATTAACCTGTATCCTGTCTCATCTTAACGTGACTCATTATTCTCTATTAACTGTTGTTTATTTTCTTATGCCTCCTATAACTAATACATTATGTTACCTTCATCTTAGTTTTATTTATCTTCCCATTCCCGGTCAAAGTTATAACACCGTACACTGTAATGAGTTTACTGCCTAAGTTCAGCTAATAGACTGTGAAAAGATTAAGTAAAATAATTAAAAAGTAATAATTGCGAAGCTTGTAAACTATGGTGCGTTAGTATTTACCATCAAAAACTTGAATTACATAATAAATTACATTAATTTTTGTAAAAAAAATTGTCACGTCTTGTGTATACTTTATAGGTTAAATCAAGATGGCAATTATCGAGTGAATTACGAATGGCATCATGGGAATCCTGACTTTTAATAAAAGTAACAGTTAAACTGTCTATGATTCAGTTTAAACAAGTGCTATGCAAAGAAATCAAAGTTATGTTGCTTAAGTCTTAATGCTTGGGTTTTTAATTGTGTAAACCCCTTGATTCGCTCCTTTGAATAGCGCGTCACTTCCGTTCACCGCCGGTCGTGACGTCGGCCGGATCACGAACACGTCAGGACGAGACGGGAAGTTGTCCCATGTCCCGAAGGGAAGTCGCGCGTCACAATCGTTCAGTCCGCAGTTGTAGGTGTTTGCGGAAAGTCACGAGGTCAGCACGGGTAGAGTTAAATTTATACTAGATCCGTTTGAAGAGTTGGCTTGGTTTCAATAAGTGAACTAAGCTTATTGCTTGTATATATTACTTCACTACCCGGATAAAATCTATGCTAATCGAGCATCCTGGTCACGTGTCCATGAAAACCATACACTGTAAAAACACTTTCTAAACTTATTGGGAAGATTTTTAACCCATACACTATATGGAACATTTACCATACTTCAACTTTTTAATAGAGCGTCATTTTATCATTGTTACTGTACAAGTCTGGTAACGTCAATGTATAATGGACTGTTTCATAAAGATGTAAAAGAACGCTACAATTGGCGTATGGAAACAATTTTATCATCGCTAATTTCTTAACACTACCGTACATCGGTGTGTAAATTTATCAATAAAATTTGTACAATGTAAATAACACTAACAGGTTATTTTTTGCAAACGCCCATTGGCACTCTTTGACACTCTTCAAGGAGGGCCGCGATGGTCGAGGAGTCAGACCTCTCGCCTCCCACCAAGGCGATCCGGGTTCGATTCCTGGCGGGGTCGGTCCCCGGATTTTGCCATGTGGGAATCGTGCCGGACGATGCTGTTGATCGGCGGGTTTTCTCGGAGATCTTCAGTTTCTCCTGACCTTTCATTCCGGCGCCGCTCCATGCTCACCTCATGTCACCCTTCACCAGCGCTCATGACCTCAATATTAAGTGCTGACCGAATCTCTCTTACTCACATCAATCTTCGAGCTTATCTCTCCTTTATGCTCCCAAATTTTACGGCTTTTACTGAGCCATTTCGAATAAGTAGAAGAAAAGTAAAATGCGTTAATATTCCCACTCTTGTTCGAAGGACCTTTTCGGTTGTCAGTAAATAGTACATCATTGCCAGTTTGTATAATTTCTCAACCAGCAAACTTCGGTGAACAACTTTAGTACGTTTTTGTTGTACATGATAGCTGCAATACTCTGTGACCATAATAACAGTTTACGAAAAGTCACCTCGATTAGCCCACAAAAATACTCTATGCCCATTGTAAGAGTTTAAGAAAAGTCACTCAGTCCGGGTCGAGACATATTTCAGTTTAGGTCGTTTGAAAAGTGATCCATTTGAAGATTGCCAGAGTCCGTAAAGTGAACTGAACTATCCCGATCGACAAATCACTCGACCGCTGCTACTACTGGTGCTAGAAGACGATAGTCAAGGAATGGCATAAAAATTACAAACTCTAGAAGTAATCAAAACAGCAGTGGAGTGAAACTGTACACGCGGTGTTGAAAATACCGAAGAAGAATCACAAATCATATATATCACATCAAGAATAATGGGGATATATCTTAAAACAAAAAATGTCAGAAAAGCGATTTGAAAGTCTATTCCTGGCCTGTAAAATCAACAATTGCATACTTTTTCGGGTGGAGTTTTTATTGTACTACATATATGGTCATGTTTTATTGAGTATATCAAGCCCAATACAACATAGATAAAAATTTACGTATTATATACATACATAAATTTTGAAATTTTGCGATATTGTTCTCAGTGTGCGATATTTGCCGCAGTACTCTTTATATTACTGAAAGCACAGAGACCGCTGACAGTCGTTACAGACAGGAAGTTTTCGCGAAAGGTTTGTACACCACTTTGTTTCAGTGTCTTACGTGCACACCTGCAGCTCTGACACCGAATAGTTAGGAAGACAGAAGTGAAATAGTCGGCAGGATGGCGAACTCGGTCACACACGCCACCAAAATGGCTTCGCTTGCCAGCAGCATGGCGGAAACGCCTACCGCCAACCAGTCTAAAGCGATAGCTCTGCAAGTCCTTTAGGAAACCTGCCGTAACACGCAGAAGCCAAACAGACACGGGGCTGGTATCAACATCCTCGGGCAGCCAATAAGTGGCGAAGTTCGCCCATATCAAATGAGCCGCCGCGTCATTTCACGTCTGTATTAATATTTAGTCTGTGGCCCTGCTTTGTGGTCAATGATTGGATATTTTAACTCCTGGTGGCTTGGTGTTGTATCCGCAAATCGCAGATGTAAGGCGTCGCAGTTTAACCTTGCTCTGATTGGCACAGTCAAACTAAAGACGACTCTGTACAAATACACACAGCCAATAACCATCAAGTATGACTGCAGATGTGTACTTAAAGCTCAGTTTCAGTCGCCATATTGTATTTAATTTTTTTCGCTTTTTTGGAATTCTGAGAAAAAAAAATGTTAAATCGGCTACTATACCGCAAATTATATTTACCTTGAGCTACAATATAAGCTTAGCGATAGAGCTAGTAATGTATAGTCAGGTTGCAATTTGTCGGACAAATTATAAATATAAAAAAATTTGCCACACAGATTGCGGCGTAGTTATACGTTGGTAGCCAAATCGCAAGGTCTGTACTGTAGCGAAATGTAAATAGAATTTGAGGTATAATCACATGTTTAACATTTTCCTTCTTAGAATTCCAAAATCGCAGAAAATAACCAAATTCAATATGACGATTGAAATCGAGCCTTAAGGCGTTGAAACAAAGTGGTGCAAAAACATTTTCGCGAACATTTCCGGTCACTAATGATCGTGACTGCAGCTGCTGGCTGGTACCTGTGAGTTGGCATTTGGCGTTTAGGTTGGAAGCTATACTTTCGGCTAAGAGTGCTGATGTACAAAAGGTGAAGTAGGCTCAAAAGTGTCAGACAACACAAAATGGAGAGTCGCATGACGTAAACAGGCAAGAAATTTTGACTTGTCTGTTACTATTTGTGATGACAACAATTCGTGACATTGGAAGTTCTGTTTCTTCTGTACCAAAAGCATCGAGTCTGTCGCGTGAAAGATGTCTTTCACCATTTGGTTCCAATGCCTTACGTGTAAATCGGCACTTCTGCTTCACGGTTATTGGCAGAGGGTTTTTGCTCAAAAACGTCTTTCACTTGACTGAACCAATCAGAATAAGTAAAGAGGCCGGAAAATGTCGCGGATTCAATGACCTGCAGGCTAGAATCCATTGTCCAATGCATATTCAAGCCCGTCTATTCGTTCATTGTCTGTTGTTCCACTGAGTAGCAGCTAGTGGACAAATTGTCGGGGCTTGAGCATACACAGTATAGTGCATTCTAACATGAAGGTCATTGAATTCGCGAAGTTTTCCGGCCCCTAATAACAAGGTTATTGACACTATGCGTCTGTGATTTGGCAGTATAACACCAAAACAAGTGAGAGTCAAAAGATCCAATCACTGACCATGAAGCAAACTTGCGGATGCGCACGTAAGACATTGTAATTAAACAATGCAAAAATCTTCACGTCACAAACTTACATATCGTAAGAAGCGATATACAAATCTACGGCCAAGGACACAATCCACCTCTTTCCCAAGAATCGCAGACGCCATTAATCTTACTGATGGCTCTAGCTACTGTATTTGATGAGCGTTCCATTTTGTTTCATTGCCGAGACGACTGACGGACGGACAAAATACGTTCCTTAAACACGATTTATTGGACAGTCCTTTCGCCATTTTAACAATAAAAAGAAAAAAATACGGCCATAGTATTTTTGTGATGAGGAAGACGAGGAGCTACAGCTTGACTTTTGCATTGTTTTTAATGTAGTCGTCGATTCATCATTGTTATCCGATGCTGCTTTCAGCCTGAGGTAGGGTCTGCCTGTTAAAACGCCCCCATCTTACTTTGACCTTCCACAACTCTTCTTCCATTGGTATTCAAAGTTCTTAAACGTTACTTTTGTAGTTTTCTACTCTCCGTTTGACCATTTAACTTTTTAACTCGAGTTAATGATAATTTCTGTTACCTGCACCTATGCGGTGGGGCTGCCACCTAGACCCACAGATAAGTCCATTTCAGCTGGCGGTAACCTCTGCTAAGGTTAAATCTATTACACGTTAGAAAGAAAAAAATAGTTTTCTTGTTGTAGAGACCGAGCGAGGAGGCGCAACGGTAACGCATTCGGGAGGATCCGAGTTTGATCCCCAGCTCCGGCCATCCTGATTTCCGTTTTCAATTGTTTCCCGAAATCACTCCAGACGAATGCTGGGAAGGTTGCTTAACTCAGGTCATGGGCGACTCCTCTCCCAGCTACTGTCATTGTACCAAGTTGTGTCACCGTCTCTTAAGGCACGCCTTCAGTCGCCATATCGAATTTTATTATTTTTCGCTTTATTGTAATTCTACGAAGAAAAATGTTAAATCGGCGACTATACCGCAAATTCTATTTACCTTGAGCTACAGCACAAGCATGGCAATAGAGCTAGTAATGTACAGTTAGGTCGCAATTTGTCGGACAAGTTATGATTATCAAAAATTGCCACTCAGATTGCGGCGTAATTATATGTTAACAGCTAAACAGCAAGGTCTGTACTGTAGCTAAATGTAAATAGAATTTGAGGTATAACCGTAAATTTAACATTTCACTTCTTAGAATTAAAAAAAGCCGAAAAATAATTAAATTCAATATGGCGAGTGAAACACCGTCTCTTAAAGTCCTTGCTGTTGACGAAAAGTTAAGTCCAAGTGCCTTACCTTATGGGAGAGTTTGTCACAATGAAAAATTATGCCGCTAACTTCGCTGCTATCACTAACGGCTGTAATAAAATACTAATCCGCAATAAATTACATTTAACTAGGCATGGGAAAGAGAGAAGTAATGTAATTAAATTTTATATTGGAAACATACCAGTTTCGCGCTTTAAATTATCAACTTCGCGTAACTAAAAATCTACGAAAGCTCTGTGTTAGGTGAGTTTACACGTCTTACCGGTACCAGCGCTCAAGCGGCAGGTATTGCCCCAGTGCCAAACTTTTAACATTGACTTTTTTAACCTGTAGTAGAGTTAACCTTACCTCTGCAGTTTGTTTTGTAATATAACATAGTGTAGAAATAACTGTGCTGCATTTAGTAAAATATTTCATAAAAACGTAACATAATGACAGTTATTTTGAATACCCGCAATTTTAAAATAAAGACCACCTAGCAGGCGTGCGATAACAACCTGACAATCAAGCAGACCCCTGGCCATACGGCCAAGCAAACCAAGTTATTACGTGTATGGAAAATTGATCACCATTGTTTCCTTACTTTCTGAGCACATATTACGAAAAATCTCTCGTTCAAAACCAAACCGTGTATAAGTTTCTCCACCACATTGTAAGCTACTGCAAAGTAAGATCAACTCCTTCTATTTTGAAATATTTCGCTATCTACGTACCGGTCTTCACGTACGAATAAACACTTCTGCTGCTGACCTCGTGCAGTTGACGGGCAAGATTGACCGGAAGTTCGATGATGTCGACCATATATCGATGCGTCTCTTGACTTAGCTACGAAACTATAGGCTATTGAGGGTAAGTACTTTTGAAATCCGTGGTTATTTGTTTCGTTTAAGTCAGTTTGTACCTTTCCGCCTTTTGTTAACATAAGTATCTTGGGTTTAATGCTACAACCTGATGTTTAATTGTAACACTGGAAATTGCTTTTGCCATACACACTGTTATTTGTAGAAATGCAAATTTGTGCTGCAATAATACTTCTAATTAATCCATTTGTGAATACATACAAATCAAAAGGAACAATCATAATGGTAGTGTAGACATCTGCAGATAACTTAAAATTGAAAAAATTAAGTTACGTAATTCTTGTACTAAGCTGACGATATATATATATATATATATATATATATATATATATATATATATATATATATATATATATATAATGTAAATATTTGATATATTATTTTAATTATTTGATAATATATTCGTAATTGTTTATTGGTGGTTTTACGTGTCATCAAACATATTCATGGTCTTAGTAATAGTAGACGGGCGAAGTGGGAGGAATCGGCCAGGCCTATATTTAGGAACCATCCCAGAATTCATTTGGAGTTATATCGGAAAACCCTGAAAAACGAAATCGGGATGACCGAAGCCTGCAATCGACCCTGGGACTTCCTGAATGTGAGGCAAGGGCGGATTTAAGGAGAGGGGGGTTCAGGACTGAAGGACCTCCCCCCCCCCCCTAATCGTGTTGAACATTATGTAGCCAAATATGTCCAGTCGCTTCAAGGAAACCTGAAATTTGTTATATGATGATACAAGCACATTTAATGTGTCCAACCTGTATGTATGGTATTTTTAATGTTCTGTAACAGTAAACAACATCACTTTTGAGACAGCTGGTATTTTTTATTATCCATAAAATCACATAAATTTTTCTAAATCCACCACTGATGCAAGGCAAGTGTTTTTACCACTTCTCAATTTCCCTTGGTGTATAGAATTTTTCATTCACCGTACACGATAACTAACCGATAAGTCTAAACGAAACGTACTATTTGGGAGTTATTTTCAAGGCCGCGGACTCCTATTTATTGTATGCTGCTTCTTCGAATATGATGTTTTTTAATCCTAATATACACGTTGAAAATTTGTGTTTATTATGTTGCTCAATTTTTTAAAAGCAAAAAAAAAAAAAAAAGTATAACTTTACTATTTATCGAATTAATGAAATTCTCTTAAAGTCGGTAACCAGCCGAAACTATATAATTTGCTGTTTTGAAAAAGTTAGGCTACATAGAAGGAAACTATTTTTAACATGTGTAAACGACGATTTTACAGTACGTGCTGTTATTTAGAATTTAAAAAAATACTCTCGAAAACACCGCAAAAAACCCTTGGCCTCGAAGGTAAGGTAAGGTAAATGAGCTTTACGTCTCCTAGGCAGCGAGGTCATTATAGACGGTGACACAGAACTTGGTACAATGACAGGAGCTGGGAGAGCAGTCGGCTATGCCCTTTGTTAAGAGGCCTCCCTAGATAGGCTGCGATGTGTGTGTGTGAGGTAGGAGTGGTAAGTGTGCCACTAACCGACGTTTATAGTGCATTATCGCCTCTCCGCGCAAGTGCAGTGCTTTACTATTATTAACATTTATCATATGGGGCTTTAAGCGGTGACAACATTATTTCATTTGTGGACAGTATAGTTTAAAGTCTAGCGCTTGTTTCTATTGTTGTGAGTTTAGAATCCGGTTGTTATTTTTACAGATACGGCAGTCTGGAAAAGATGTTTTTGGTCATTTTGAGAGGCCCGAAAATTATGTTTCTAATAAACGTGTAGAATTTTTAAAACTATACCGACGTAGTTTGACGCGTGTCCTATTTTCGTATACATACAAATATAATGTTAGTTAAATAGTTTCGTCAAAAAAGAATAGTCGTAACTGGCTGCAACGGGTTTGAAGCCCAGCTAGAGAGGCCTATATAGCGCCTTAGCGGCCGTTCTACCTCATGGACGTGGAGTTTCCCCTCACAAAAGCAGGATTGGGTCAACCCCTGTTGTCGAGGAGGTTGTCTCCCGCTCTCTCTGTTGTCTTCTCAGCTCGGTCTCGCGAATCCTTCAATTTTCCACAACACTGGCTGCATATTTGCGCAGGACACATATTACAAGAACAAGATTTCCTCAACATTTTCGTTTGTTACAAGGTACAAACAGTCACGGGATCGAAAGCTAAATGATAGATCTACTAAGGTTAAATGGTTTTAAGTAAATATAACAAAAAATTACGGCATTACACAAGACGTAAAGGCACTAATTTGTAATGTTAAGGCCCTATTTTCTAATTACTTAAGAAACTGATATAACTGAAACCATTTATCCTTAGTGTGAGGTACCTTAATATATTTTATATGTCAAACACACAATCTCACGACTAATATTTTCTGTGAAAAAACGATTCTCCTGAACCTCTACACCACAACTTTCGTGGCAGGTAGGCGCGCCCCTTAAGGAACCACCCCAGCATTCGTCTGGAGCGATTTCGGGAAACCATGGAAAACAGAAATAAGGATGGCGGAGCCGGGATCGAACCCACGTCATCCCGAATGCGAGTCCAACGTGTTAACGTAGCACCACCTCGCTCGGTCCGAGACCTTGAAACGATGGCCTTCATAATGGCTCGCTTTGCCGCGAACATCACATCTTTACCTGTGTGCATCGGCGGCGTAGCGTGGAGTGTTCCGAGATACAAGATGCAAGGTACGAATTCTTAAGTAATATACAGTCTCTGCTACATAACGCCTTGGAACACAACTACGCTTAGCCACTGGTATGCACATATAGGTATAGACTGTTCACTATAAACTGAGCACTCAACATAAATTGTAATTAATTAAAAATTTGATTTATTGGACCAATAAATGTTAACTTTTGAGACTGTTGAAACGTTTACACTGGTCTTCAGTTACACGGAAATTTTCATAACAAAAATTGTAAAGATGGCTGCAAAACGGTTGAAAGAAAACTTTATGCAGTGTTCACTTTTTCATGAACGGCTTATAACGGAATCAAGCACTTTAGTAGAAGACCTAAAGGTGGGTTCACAATTGATAACATAACTGTAAGCATATAACTTAGGTTGTTCGCACGAGAACTAACCTTTATGTATTCTTACCTGCCGATTCACAATATATATATATATAAAAAAAAAAGTGGTCGTGTGCATAGATATGCTGATATAGGAAATGGTAATATTTTATTTCTCGTACGCACACATAGGGCAGCAACTAATCACAGCAAAGGATTTTTTGAGTGTCCGCCATTTTGGTTTAACCTCCTAAAATACACAAGAACAAAACAAAGCAAGAATAAGACATTTTAATGTTAAAGACTATATTTATATATTGTAAATAATGTTTCAAGCTGTGCAGTTAATAGGAACTTTCTTTCGATGTTTCCTACTGTCTCCAAAAACTATTCCACTACATGTTTCAGTATCCTTCGGTTGACTTTTATACAGCAAGAAATATTTCAGATTCATCGAAAAAATGCCATTGGCTAAACATAACAGTAAGAATCCAATAGTGAACTACTTTTGCACAAGTCGTCTGGTCGTGCATAGTTTCTACTGTTATGTTATATGTTCTGTGCTTATGTTTTTAATTGTGAACCAACCTTAAGGGCACCGCCTACCTGCGCGTGAGAGGCTCAAAAGCAACGGAAATGTAAGGTCGACCTTGAAGCGAGCATCAAATGCTGCGTCGCCTTAACGTGTCAAGCGCTGAACTAGCGTGCAAGGTTCCCGCCGAACGGTTTTTTCTATGGGACATTAAGCGGTTACCATAAAATTCAATTGGTGGAAAGTCTGCAACTAACTTCAGTGCAGGTCGCAATCTGAGTTTCACATACATCCGGTTAGTACATTTCGAAGTACGGAAGTCTGAAAAGGCTGTTTTTAGCCTTGTTGGAGGGCTTAGAAACAGTGTTTTTAATAAGCATGGTGTCTTAACAATGAGGTTCCGACCTTGTCTGAAGTTTGTTTTCTTTTCGTACGTTGGCGCAATGGGCACACGTTGAATATTTTCGTGGGATAAACCTGTTTACGAACACGCTGCAACGCATTTTAATCGTGGGGTGAACTCGTGCGTAAATGGATGTTGAAATATCCGCACATGCCCTGACCCTGGCAGCTCGTTGATCGGAAGGACTGCGTTGCATGCGGTTAGTAACATACCACGCACGGGAACTGGCAATCAGAACATGTTATACGGCGGGTTTTCAGCTTCCTTCCGCGAATACTGTGGCGTGGCTGTGTAACCGCATTGTTTAAACACATCGCAGAAATAAATGACTGTGGGAAATCGGACTGAGCTGTGTTTACTTACAAAGGGGGCGCCCCGATATAGAGCTTCCGGCCTGTGACGCTCGGATTTTTACGTGCTCATCTTTGTCATTCGTTGAAAGAAAATGGAATGAGAATCTACGTTGGTCCTTTCTTTTCTTCTAAGAATACTGGCTACCGTTGATCAACGAACCTATGATATGACCAGAAATGCACCTACTGTTTCCCAAGTTACCCTCAATAAATGTAAATTGATTTCTTGTCTGTCTGTACGTTGTGATGATAATGTACATAATTTAATGCTAAATAAGTAATTGCAATTTGCCAAATTCACTTCAGTATAAAAATAGCAGTCCTAGAAAATATGTCTGCCAACTTTGTGTTCAATATATTACTATTTTGATGATTTTCTGGTGACCTATTTACGAAGCTGTAATTTTGTAACTTTTATTCCGAACGTATATGCAAAAAATTGGCGGAACTGTTTCCTATGGTTGCTTGGGTTTCGGTTTTCTATAGTGGCTTTAAAAGTCTTGCGAATTTCAGTAAACTATTTCAGCATGATCTCTTCAGAAACGTGGTTACTGCAGTGAGTAAAAGTCAAAATACTAATAGATAACCTACTGTGTAACTGGTATTATTTTCATTATTTCGCCTATTATGTTTCACAGTATTGAAATGAATGCTAAGGATAGGTGCGTAAGTACGTGAATAATTATAGTTGGTAAAATATTTATTACGATAACAGTATTCATAAGACTGTAGAACCTACACTTCTGGTATCTTGGGAAATGTTTAGTTTTTTTCTTTGTTAGAGTTCCGGGGACTGTCGCCAGACGTCGTCATGGCTGCTCGCTACAACCGGTCACTGAACCGCCAGCACGCCTGTTTGCTTATTAATTCTGAGCACAAGCGCAGACGGTTGATCATTTAAGGGCTTGTGCCCGAGTTTCTCGGCTTTCGAGAGAATTATTTTTTAAAATCCAAACGAGAGTCAATGTCGTAAAATTGCTTCGTAACTTAGTTGCAAATTGGTTTTACTATGCAATGTAATATTTCGAGACAAACTGTATGATGAGTACAGCTAATTTATCAATTAATAGGAATTTTCGTTAACTAACTAATTAGCAACTATTTTGCAGTCTTCTGACTCCACAAAATTAGAGTATGCAGTTTAAATCAGTCATAACAAAGTTACGAAGCGATTTTACGATATCGGCCCCCATTTATGTTTTAAAAAATAATTGTCGTTAAATGCGAAGAAACTCGGGCCCATGCCCTTAACTGAGTTCATAAAACCGCTGTCCACCTGGCGTATGGCAGTGGTTGCGTCCGCTACACGACCATACGCACATGCCTTGCCTAGTACAAATTGCCTTTAAACACAGGTCAGAGGTAACATGACATCATAAATCCGTGTTGATGTTGGTTGCTACATTGTGTTGTATAAAGTATATATATGATATATGTATATATATATATATATATATATATATATATATATATATATATATCACATATGTGTGTATGTGCGTGTATGTATGTATGCACGTACATATGCATGTGTGGTACCGGTACTGTCTAATAGATTGAAAACTTTAGTGTGTGGAGTGTGTGTATTTGTTGTGTGTATATATATGTGTGTATGTGCGTGTATTTATGTATGCATGTGTGGTACCGGTACTGTCTAATAGATTGAAAACTTTAGTGTGTGGAGTGTGTGTATTTGTATATATATATATATATATATATATATATATATATATATATATATATATATATATATATATATATATATATATCACATATGTTTGTATGTGCATGTATGCATGTATGCATGTACATATGCATGTGTGGTACTGGTACTGTCTAATAGATTGAAAACTTTAGTGTGTGGAGTGTGTGTATTTGTTGTGTGTGTATATATATATATATATATATATATATATATATATATATATATATATATATATATATACAAACACACTTAAAACAGCTGTTCAGAGAGTAGTACTTACTCACTTCGTGCCACATGCTGTAGAAAAAAATATTTAGAGGGTAGTACTTACTCAATTCGTGTTAACAGGCTGTAGAAAAAAGTATTTGTAATAAACATACAAATCAGTAATCGTTATGTATTTAGTGTCAAAAGACAGGTGGCAGTCCCTCGCACGAAACTGCGCATGAGCATCATGAAAATGAATGACCTACAACTCGACGGTTATTGGCGGACTATGGACGGCGAGTGGATAGCTGATACCTTGGCAGTCACGTGGTCACTTCATATAGAGGTGACAGGCTTGTCCAACATCACGAACCGTGAATCCAGGATTGGCTATCGCAGAGTCAAGGACCCCAGCCTTGCGGAGAACAATGGCTGACGACGATCTCCCCTGCAAGGACACGTTGACCGTTGCTCTGTCAGAACATATGTCTACGTGACAAGGAGTCACGTGGCCTAGAAGCGGTAAGGACGACACAGCAGGTCCATCATGCCTCACCCTGACCTCTAAGACTAAGCCACATAATTGGCGTGCGGCCTTCACGCTGATAGCTCGCCTCTCTGAGACTTCCAGTGCTGACCCGACAATTTAATGACATAACCACAGATTAAATAATAATACAGACGTGAAATGACGTGGCGGCTCATTTGATATGGGCGAAATTCGCCGCTTATTGGCTGTCCGAGGCTGTTTCGCCATCTTGCCGGCTATTTCACTTATGTAATACTAAATATTTTGTGACATAATATTAAGGCGATGATCCATCATTTCTACTGCTTTCACATCTATGTGTAAGCACTTAACTGGAGTGTATTGCTTTTTGCTGTTATTATTTTTTCTTGTGTAACTTTAAGGTTACGAGTTCCTATTTATGCTGATATTGTGACCTCAATTTTTGAAATCCAGATAAATTGCAGATACCTCAAAACAGTTACATAGACATGTTAGAAATCTTTTGTGCTACGTAGCGTAAATTTTTAAAACGTCAGTTTATGTAAGTTTGGCTAGTTATCGACTTATTAAAATTTTCTTAAAGTCTATATAATCAGCCTAAAAAATTTATTTCTACCATTTATAGGTAACGTTTTTGTGATATCTGTTCCTTTTCAGGATTGAAAAAATATAAAACTAATCAAAAGAATAAATATGAACCCGTGGCTTTAAGCAGCTATCATATAATTTTATTCATGAAAATTTTAGTTTAAAATCCAACACAGTTAACCTGATAGATAATTTTCCGTATACAATAACCCGAAAAAATTATTTTTTTTAGCCATATGAGAATATCTAAAATCATTTTTAAATTACCCTATGTATTCAATTTCTTACCTTATAGTGACATAACTGGAAGTGTGTGTTCTTTTGTAGACATACACAATACAAATGTAATGTACGTTACATTTGTTGTCTGTATAAGCGTGGTATACATGTCCGAGGTGAAGATGTGTGGAAGCGATAAGGACGACATAGCACGCGCATCACGCCTCATCTTAAGGGTCAAGGCTGTTCAAGTGAGATCAAGTCATAAATTATAATATTTGTATGAAATAGTGTTAGTTTTGTAGACGACACTTGTGAGTGCAGTTTCCTCTTACGATACAATTTTAGCTCTCACAGTTTTCTCATAACGGTGCGTCAAAGTCAAAATTTGCATCTTATGCTGCCATGCAAACAGTGTAAAAACCAATTGACTTACGTATGTGAAATAATTCACAGTGAAATAAAATACTATAGGCTACGTAATAAAACTTTGAAAAAATTCCGCGAATGGGTTTTGTATTTTAGAAAAAAAAAATTGTTTAATTTGCAACTTTTTCTGTATTTTGCGACTTTTTTTTAAATTCAAAATATTACGTTGTGGTTTTTTTTAATGCTTTATTGCATAGCTAATCGGATGTAAGTTCACAGTGAATTATTTTGTTTAAGTAGGTTAGTTGGTTTTCACTATTTGCATGGCAGTGTAACAAGCAAATTTTGACTTTGGCACCTCGTTATGAGAAATCTATGAAAGTTAAAATTGTTTCGTAAGAGTAAAATGTTGTCACAAGTATCGTTTACAAAACTAACGATGTCTCATAAAAATATTAAATTATGACTTTACCTCAATAGAATACCCTTAACCCCTGGGTACGAGTGACTGAACCGGTGTGTGGCCGTCTCGCCGATGTATCGCCTCTGTGCAACACATTCAGAGATGATACTATCATATTGTGATATAACATTAAGATAAAGGTGTATTGTACGCGTCTATACCTTTTAAAATATACTGCACCAAGATTTCCGTACAAAAAGACCTAAAATGTTTTTAGACAGCGTGAAAACCAACATTAGAGATAACTTGAGGATCTGAAATAAGTATATACACGTGTAACATTCTTAAAGTGCTATTCCTAATCAGACAGTACTCACTTCCGTTGAGTAGTTTTCGATTAAACTTGTGTCAGCCGAAGCTCTGCACACTGTTCGGCGGCCTGAGCAGGCAGCCTCCTTAAGAAGTTTTTTCAAGAAAAAAGGTGATAATTGCACCTCACTGTGGCCTGGTATTACGTAAGGACGCATATGCCACCATTAATTACGGCAATGAAAATTTTATGCCTAGCCGGACTGAGGCATGGATGAGACGAAATGGTGTAACAGAGGTGGAATGCAAGGATAAAAAAAAAGAGATATCAACGATAAAATCAGCCAGCGTGTGGCAACGTACGCCACATTTCCCACCCGAGGATATTTACGGCCGTTTTTTCAGTACCTTGAAATCGGTTGGAAGCAAAGTATTTTTACACATAAAAACGCATGAAAACGGCTACTCATAACTTTTGTGTGCAAATTTATTAATTTGTCAATATTTTGCTTTTCTCGGCGCAGATTATGGTTTATGTCCAGAGCGATATTGCAAAAGGCGACTGAGAGCCATCGAAACCTATTTAACATGTAAAAACCTATCCTAGCTGCCGCCAGAGCTCTGGGGTAGGCAGCACCTTTAACCATCAGCCCTGTAGATGACATTAGCGAACCATCGTAGTACCACCCTCGCTCCAGGTATCCCCCTGAGCCCGGAAACTTTCAGATAGTAAATAGATATTGCGTAAGGAAACAACATGTTTACATTACATCGCAATATTTCTGAAGAAATTTTGTTTATAACATTTTTGCTTGTAAAGTTGTCCTCAAAATTGGTCTATTCATGATTAATTTATCCTAACGTCTATTACCCTCTTGATCTCCGTTACAGCAAGGTATATAAAGAAAGGGACTTAATATTTGACACTATTTACATTATGTTTTAAAGTTAAATATGTGATTTTAAATACTTCAAGATACAATCTGTACGGCAGCATTGCCCTAGAGTGTGACGTGTAGTAATTTTCAAGAATATTTTCCTCGTACTGACCATGTAAAACTATACGCGCTGCCAATTTAAGTAACTGGCGGAGGCCTTTAAATTTGAGGAGAGCGGTTTCAAGAAGCTACGTCCTTGTTCCACTATTTGCCTCCAAGACATGCAACAAAATACTGGCGAATTTGCAATTACTGACCCGAAAAGAAATGCCCCGAGCTCTTTGCTGTTCAAATTTATCAACTAAAGAAATTTCCTTTCGTTAATGTACAAGTTAATTTAATTACAGTATTAACGAGGAGACAATGTATTTACGGTTTTGGCTTCTGAATCATACTTGTCAACGAACTTGAAACTGTCTGAATATCGATTTTGTGGAAATTTCATCTAACTGTTTTTATTTGTAATTATTTTCCAAAGAAATTTCGCGATGCTTTCCTTCACCTTGTAGGTTATTTACCGACAACTTCTAAAAAATAAAAATAAAAACAGCAAACAGGTGTTTTTGAGCTTTCTAGCGGTACCGCTCTAATAAAATATCTGCACTTCTTCAAACATGTCATTAGCGTTATATAGGGCCCCATTCTTTATACGTTTATATAATGAAAATGCCCCACTCACTCACTCACTCATCAACACTTAGCCAAAATCGCTGCACCTAGAGATATAAAATTTTAAGGGTGGCTTGCTCTTATGCCGTAGGAACTCATTGCGGAAGTGTTTTTTTAATAATAAACTTAAGGGGGTAAAAAGGGTCAAATAGGTTCTCAATGAATCCTCAATAGCGCTTAAACACATTCAGATATCAAGGTGATTATTATTTTTGAATGAAGCTTACAAAAATGCGTATTACCCTATTTTCCCCCATTATTTGAAATCCGAAAAGTAAAGCGAGGAAAAATCATAAAATGTATTTCCAATCAATATTCTATATCTCTTAAAACCGTTGAGATATTGGCGCAGAATATTTTTAATAGTATAGATGGGTACATACCTGTAGTTAACATTTCGTAATAAAATAATGGTGTCAGCACTGAATGTATCATAGAGTCGAACTGTCGGCGAGCCAGTTCAGTGACTTATACCTAGAGGCTAGGGTGACAAAATTCCTCCACCCAAGGCGCCGCTTAATGGGCGCGGCTACCGCAATTTTCATTACCATTTTTTTTATTTGTACCAGATATTTTTTTCTTCTTATTTTAGACACAAAATGTGACTAAATTTGGCTCTTATGAAATTTTTTTGTCTCTCATAGTTTTCGCGTAATGGCTTGTTAGTCATATTTTGCGTGTTTCCGTTTTAACGACCACACTAAAACCAACTGATTTACCAAACTCAAAAAAATCACAGTTTATAAAGACATTGCAGGCTACAATGTCATGCTCATAAAATTAAGAATAAAAATTAATTGTATTTAAAAAAATGCTAAACCTGAAAATAAAAATTTTTAAAAATTCAATAATTTTTTTATTATAAATAATTTTTATTCTGTATTTTTATGAGCATGGCATTGTAGCCTGAAATGTCTTTATTCACTGTGATTTTTTTTAGTACGGTATATCAGTTGCTTTTAGTGTAGTCCTTAAAACGGAAACATGCAAAATATGACTTTAAAAAGCTATTACGCGAAAACTTTGAGAGATAAACAATTTCATAAGAGCCAAATTTAGTCACTTTTTGTGTCTAAAATAAGAAAAAAATATATATGGTACAAATAAAACAATTATAAAATGGTGATGAAAATTGAGAAGTATGTTTTTTCTGATTGTTGATTTCGCAATGGGTAGTTTTATCATACACGGTAATTTAACAGTCTGGTGAGACGTGTTCTTCGGGCAGTTGGCCCGGAGCTGCAAGTAGATGCAGCAGACAGCGGATAAATAAACAACAGTGTAGTTCGGGGAACACTCGCTAACGACAAGACCAACACACACCCACACGTCACACCCGGCTGATGTAGGGTTAACGTTGCCAGAGGCACAGACTGTATGCCACGATGGATGCTTCCTTTACAGATTACAAGCATGCATAGCCACTGGCGCGACTGTGGATATTTTAATCCCGTGTATTTGTCCCTATTCAGCAAAACTTTCGCAGATAAATTTTGCTCTGAGATTTAGGGTAGCCAAACGAAAGGCAATGTGAATGATACGTGAATTTTTGCTCCTAAAAACTGACAAGATTTATTTTGTCAGTATTTAGTTTGTGGTTGAAACGTGGGGTTGTTCCGAGGGAAGCGATACTAAGTGGTGACCACACAGTTGTGCGGTTGCAGCATCCTAAAAAGCTGATAATTAAAAACATCCAATCACCGACCAAGAGGCAGAGCTGCAGATGCGAACGTAAGTCAATGAAACAAGCTGATATCAAACTCTTTTTCACCAGAAATATTAGTGCCTCGACTAATGACCGTTTGTCACTGGGAAAAGTCGATATCGCTGGTTCGACTGAGAAAGTCAGCGACGAGAGTGATCAGTCGTATCTGGTACAGGTGCTAGGTGACATTGGCAACACTGCAGATTAGCGTTCTGTGTCTAATTTCTTCTCGAGGTTACGTAGAGGCCTATAACCTTGTACCTCTCGCGAAAATTCTCGAATTATTTTATAATATATACTTTTGAGCTATGTGAAATATCTCTGCTGTGAAATTTTACATAAAAAATGAGCAACGTTATATAACCTCACTATTTAAGTTACAGTCAGTTAAATAAAACACATTAAAATGCCTGCAACATTGGCAACATTTGGAACATTGGCACAACGTCGCAGTCAAACTTTCGACCAAAATAAAAAGACACGACGGCGAAGAGCTATTTCTACAATCATAATTGCTTTATGGTATTTACATGTGGTCCGAGAATGGACGCTACGAAGGTTTTAAAGATATGGCTTATGCTATGTTTTAATCAATTAAACAAAAAAAAAGTATTATCAAAACAAGGCTTTTTGCAATTACGTCTTGGGCAGAAAAATAACTGCTCACTAGTTGGTGAACTCACTTAAATACAACCAATGGCTTCTGATAACACTGCGACCAATTGGTACACCATATTATGGGACTTTCATAGGTATTATGAATTATTGCGGAAAATCTTCGCTGTTTGCTAGGTTTCAACATACGTTCAGCATGTCAGAAGCTTTTTTTTTTGTGCTACTGGCTATGATATGTATGCGAAATTGTTCCAGTGTACGTCAGGGCCAATGAGAATTCCTCAAGTACAATATTTGACACCTGTGATTGGTCTCGGAGTTAAAAAAAAAGTTTTTTAAACTAGTTTCCAAATTGTAATTTTTGTATTATTACAAATATACTGCAAACTTATCAGGAACAGCTCGGATATATACAAACATGTCTGTATATTTACAAACTTTATCTATACCCACCTGCAAATAATTTGTGTATATTTACAACTGAAATATTCTTGTACATTTTACAATTGTCTGAAGACAACCAGTTCCCAAGAAATCTTTTGTAAAAGTACAAAACATTCTGCAAAATGTGGCATGCCTTAGAATGCAACTTAGTTTCACATCGAATAATCTGCTCATAAAATGTATCTCTATAGTCGCCTAAGATATTTGGAAAATTTAGACCACTTTAATGACCTGCAATATTCTTGTAGTGCCTAGACTGATCAGTGTTTTGACATCAAATTACAAACTTTTTCTGGTAAAAGTACGAATTTTTTTTACTGTGCTGTAGGCAGCTATGTTTTGTCGGACAATTATCATCCAGTTACGTATGTCGCAAGAAACTGCAGCGATTGAAGGTATGTTGACTCAAGAAATTATCGTGGCTTTCCACAGCCTCTAGCCATTCATTCCTGCCTTCAGACAGGGTATTGAACTGGATCGAGAAGATATTACACGAACGAAGTGAGCTACAGTCTCTTCAGAGGAATATAAAGAAATATTTCGTAATTTTGTATCAGTCAAGAAGTATTGCTTTTTTTATTCTTGTGGTAGACTGGAAATCAGCTATACCAGCTATTCTCAAACCTCCTCAACAGTTGTTTTTCCTGTTTTCTCCTACCAAGAAATACTTTAATTTTGGGCAAGTCAAAGCAGAAGTACATTACATTATCGCACTGGCATTAGCTTGTTAAATTACAACCAATCTCACTGAAAAATTGTTCTTTAAATCAGAAAATTCAATGGTGTAGATAAAATTTCATCAAAAATTTCTACAAGTCATAAGACATATTTTGAACAGCTAATGTTATTGTGAATAACTAAGACATACAGGAAGTCATTGAAACTGGAAATGACGAAGAGACGTGTGCACATGAAGATGCCTAGGACTTAAAAGTTATAATATATTATCTAAGAGACATGATTGTAAGGTCTGATGTTATAGAAACTTATGTTATTATTAGTGTTTTGGTATAATGTGTTAGAGGAATACGCATTAATTTTGCTAGCAACTGTGTAACGAGAACCAATATTAGCACGGTTCTAATAAGCATATATTCACATAGGAAAGGTCTATTTCATTATTAATCGCGTGTTTTAGCTACAATTTCTTCCAGTAAAAAGCTCATATAGTAAAACGTATTTTATGAAAATAATATAATATATATATGTGTGTGTGTAATTAATCTTATATATGTGTTTGAAAACTCGTCTAATTCATTGTTTGGAAGCAAAGTTGACATTATCTAAAATATTTTCTTAAATAATTTTCAAATCAATCACAGCAGTTTTCTTATATCTTGTCTCCTTGGTTGAAAACACGTTGCCTCATAATACAAAGAGATTAATGTAAATAATATACATAATTATAATTTTTTTTTGTTTCATCAAGAGAACTGATGATAACTTTTTTAACTAAGAGTTTTATTAAAGATGTATATGGCGCAAAGAACGCCAAATATTTGAGACGTTATAAATAATGAACAATCTAGTTCTTGGCATACAAGCTTATTTGACCAAATTTATAAAAATAACCTTCTGAATCGTTAGTTGTTGGCTACTTCCGAACAGGCAAGACAAAAAAGCGAGCATGTCAAATTTAGTAAAATCTGTCTATGCTTCGAGCTTTTGTAATTTTAAGCACAATTGGCCATCTGCTCTGGAAAAAAAATTATGGTCACTTCATACAAACTTAAATATGGTTAAAAGTGGTTTATGTTCTCTAGTGTTCTTCAGTTACAATAAGAAGTATTGTTGCTAACATGATTTATGTACGCGAAGTTAATCATCTGGACACTTAAACGGTTGCAAAAACACACTGAAGTATTGAAACCACTTGCCTACTTACAACAATCTGGGTTTGATTCCAGCTGAGGTCGCATCAGGTTTCTGAACGTGCGAAACGTAGTGGACGTTACCGTTAGCTAGAGCGTTACCTCGGGGTAATCCCTTTTCTCCCGCTTCGTCATTCCAACGCTGTCCTCTCTCACCTAAGTGGGCGGTTAACACATTCCGCTCGACGTCCTAGGCAGGCGGCAGCCTTAAGCATTGACCAAAATATATTAGCTATAGTCTAATAAATAGAGCCTACAATTTTTCGCGAAAAGAATTTTGCAGCAGTTTGTTTCAATGCCGTATGTAGACATATGAAGCTCCGCTTCATGGTTATTGGCAAAATGTATTATTGCACAGACGTGGCTCATTTGACTGTGCCAACAGGAACAAGGTTACTGCGACACCACACGTCTGTGATCTGCTGGTAGAACCCTAGACGCTGAGAGTTAAAAACATCCACTCACCGGCCATGAAGCACGGCTGCATGTATGCACATAAGGCATTGAAACAAATTGTTGCATAATTCTTTTCGCGAAAAATTGTGGGCTCTACTAATAAAACAAAAAAGTAAGCTATTAAAGCTATTTTTATTAATTAAATTATTTATAAGCACTCTGTTGACCCTTACGTACATTTGGGTATAGAGTTTGTCAATTGTATAGTTACATAGGCTATGTCACACATTACATTGGTACATCATAGTATTTAGTAAGGAAATATTACAATAGTTTGAAATAAACACAACAATATTATAACAGTAACAAAGTAACAGTAATAACTATCATACCAGCAAAAACAACAATAACAGACCTCTTTTTCACCTAATTTAAATCGTAATTATCATGATTGATAAAACTACAATCTAGCAACGTTTTCTCGGTCACACGACGAGTATGTTGCTATATCACCAGAGGTTAGCCTCGTTGTGAAGGAACACATGCTATCAACAAGCTTGGTTCACTTTCTGAACGCACGCAAAATAACTTGGATTATTATTTTAACAACTCGAGTTTTTTACTCAACTGTGACAATCGGTCGCATGGAGTCGTGTTGATTTTTGTGGAGAGGAGGTTTTTGAAGACAAAAAGGGAAGAAATGGCGGCTGCTGAGTGACGTCATTCAAGATGGCGGTTGGCAACGCTGCACCACCTCCTGACGTTTGTCGCCGAACCGCTCTAACTTTATTAATTAGTAGTATATTTGTTATGAAATATTGTTTAGTCTAAAATATTTATTGTGTTTTGCACCTCATCCCTCCCCCCTTAATAATTGCGTATGTTTGCATCCAATAGAAATATAATTGGCTAATTTTCTACCGTAAGATAACACAGTAAACGTATATAAACTACGACGGCGACGGTTTAAATTAGCCACCGGAGTTCAATTGGTGTAAGCTGATATTTTCGACGGAAAAGGACACTGAAAGCAAATCAATGCAACATCATCGCGTTGTTGTAAAATGTATCGTACTGTCGACGAACTGTAGCATGGTTGTAAAACTGTGCAAGTTGTTGTAGGAATCACGGTGTGCTGTGCAAGCCTGGAAGGCAAAACATCATCTCGACAAAGAGCATTGATTCGTTGTGCACCTCTGCTACTTAGCAACATCGCAACTTGCAGGACAAACATCGCCGGCCTTCCGTGGACGCCGCGCCGGAACGCGCAGTTGATGTTTACACTATGAAACAGGAAAACACTCATATAGTCCATCCCACACACGAGTGCATTTATATGACAGTTCTGTAGACAAAGTTAAATGTGGTATTTTATAAATCACCATTTGGTTTCCAGCATTTCCTGAAATGTCAAGGTCACATCGCGTTCACTCCCACTGGCACTTAACAATTTACTGAAACAATATAATCGATTTCGGTTCTGAAGTGACCGTTGAGGGCGGCCAAATAAGTGCACTTATTCGAGGGATACATTAAACCGATTCCGAAACAAAACAGCTTTTGAAACCTTGATGTTTGCGTGCTGCAATTCACGCCACTATTTGAACCAAGATGGCACTTCACTAGTGCGATTCTAAAAGACCACGTGACTTAATTGATTATTTCAACGATCAGCATTAGTTAGTAATCATAAATCGCTAGGAACCCTCGATTTTTGCGAAAAGATTTTTTAATTACTTTGTTTCTATGTCTTACATGCACATCTTCAGCTTTTGATTCGCGATTATTGGTAGCGTGTCGTGGTGGGGAAGGGGCGTCACTTATTTGACTGCGCCAATCAGAACATGGTTATTGCGATACTACACGTCTGTGATTAGTGGGTAGACTCCAAGCTACTGTCAGTTAAAAACATCAAATTACTAACCATGATTTAAACAAGTTGGTGCAATAAATCTTTACGTCAATAGCAAGGGTCCCAATAATAAGAGATTTTGGTCAACGCGTAACTAATAGGTCTATAGCGCTAGTGAGGGGTGACGATGACGAAGTGAGTATGGAGCAGCACCAGAATTAAAGGGCTGGGGAAATGGGAGATCCCCGAGAAAACCTGCCGACCAACAGCATCGTCCGGCAGGATTGTCACATGCGAAAATCTCCTATTCCAGTTACGAGGGCGTGCCTGCGGACTGCCTTCTGTTATGTGGTCAGGACACTGTTGTAGAAGAACAGATCTGGACACTCGCCTATCTAACAATGTGTTTTGGTTGACCCCCTTGTTGTTTGGCTGTAGTTCACCAAGTTACCGAGAATTTTGTGTTTTATTGGCGCTGATGTTAGGGCGGCCGGACTAAATTCCGCTCACTTTTTTCCATTGTTAAATTTATAAAGTAAATAAAGATTGCTGGAACCTTTTCTTAAATTTGTGAGTGAAGAAAGTATTTCATAAATTGATAAAAAAATACGTTTTGATAAATTGTTTATCTTAGCGGAAAGGAAGTGGGTGGAGTTTAGTCCGACCGCTCTAACTGAAGCGCCAATAAAACACAATATTCTCGGTAACTTGTTGAACTACAGCCAAAAAACAAGTGGGACAAATATCCAGGCGAGTGTCCAGACCTGTTCTTCTACGACCGTGGGTCAGGATAAGGAACTAAATAATGTTGGCACCACTGGTGTGACTGAACCAATAGAGGAAGCGCGTCACCGACAAGCGCTAATCGGTCACCCCGTGGTTCGAGCGCCGCGGTGCATTTCGCAGGTGACGTCACCAAGGCCGAGCATGGTCTACTAGGTGGAGGGGGAGGGGTGGTAGGGAGAGTCACGTGCGCGGGCCTGTCATTGGCCGCGGAAGGCGCGCGCGGGGTTTATGACGGCGTGCGCTGTGAGAGCGGCGAGCAGTGTCTGTCGTACTGTCGTCGGCCGCGGTGTCCTAGATCTGTGCGCGCGTGTGTGTTCGCGCCGCCGGTGTGGTCACTGATAACCCTGCATTACAACCGCGGAGAGTGAGTACGTTCAACATTACCTCGTCTACCAGCTACTCTCCAAGGGGGAGAGTTTGACAATTTTATTGTATTTCCAGTTTTTGATTGTATTATCAAAATTTTCTCTTCAACAAAGCATAGGATATATTCTTGGTAAATTGCTTAACATAAAAATAATGGAATCTTTCATTAATTTATCATGCAAAATTGTTGCAACCGAATTCTTTAAAGTTATCCTTGCAATGATTCTGCATGACAAATAAATAAAATATTTCATTAATTTTTATGTCAAGCAGTTCATTAAGAATACATCCTATGCTTTGTAGATAACTTTTTGAAAATACTATTTGAATAAATGTAATTGCTCAACAGCAGAAGGTACTATAAAATTGTCGAAACTCCCCCTTAACTGCATTTTTCTGTTAAAACGTATAAACGAAATATGCTTTTATCCTTTTATCTGTAAACGCTAATTCGCCATCGCGAATAAACAGTTCTGTGAAAGAAGTCAGAAAACCCCATTCCTACCTCAGAGAGTGCCATTCTCTAGTGTTGATTGTGTCCATACTAAGGCCTTATTTGTATATCCTTAATACGCGTAAAAGTTTTTATGTGTGTTTTAAAAATTAAGTAAATCTTAGTTTCCGAGTAGGATCATCTCTCGTTATAAAATTGGCAGGAAATAAGCAAGAAAATTAAAAACATGACTTGTCTAATTTATTTGTTCATGGTGCATCGATGTAACTTGTTTTGTGGACAAAGAGTTGAAAATTTATTTCAATCCCCCGTTCTCTGTAAATTCAGTTAAATGCGCGCTTTAAACATGTTTCACCATTATGTGGCACGAAAGTGTCAAACACGTACGAAATTGTCATGATTGAAACAGTGAAATTTTTTTAGAGTAACCTTTCCGAGCTAATTCATGATATCCTATATGGATAAATTATGGTTTTCATCAAACTGTTTCGATTGAATCCAGTAACAATTTTTTCTTTCAATTTTAAATTGTGAATTTTATCAGCAGCTTACATGTTTTTTATTCCTTGGCCATATTTGACACGAAGAGGAGATTGAAAATATTTTAACGAGCACACACTGATTTGGAGATTTTATATAAGTCTACTTGGGACATATTTTTCAAGTCTGGTGTTAATCATTTTTATCGTATAAATTCTCCATCAGTTACACTGAATGAATTAAGCGATAAATATAAAACACAACAATGTGGGAATCCCACCCATCCGTCACATTAGTTAAGGAAATCAGTATTAACTTACTACTGATAAGCTGAAATAAAAAAAACAGGGAATTATAAAAGAAAAATTGTCTCCAAACACCTGAGCTATTAAAACGTGTGTTCAATGTGTATATTAATCAAGCTACATAAAATAATTATGAAGTAATAGTAGCATAATCGTGGTTAGGTTTGCGTTTCGATTGATTTTTTAAAATTTAAATATTTAAGTTTTGATTAATTATTTAATTAGTGTTAGTAATTTTACTAGGTAGGACCCTTTGACATTTTTTCAACTTTACTGCTACCATATCTTCACACATGTATATTTATTGTTCTCTTAATTATAACAACATATATACATATATATTTTTTAATTACAGTGTGTCGTTGAGTGATGCCTGCACTGGTAGAGTACGCTGTATCTTAAAACTAGTTAGAACCTACACTGGCGTCTATGTTTTTATTGTTAAGGAAACAACCATTATAATTACGTATGTACTTGTCTAGTCTCTTTCTGCTCAGTCGTTTAAGGGATAAATTATTTAGCAATACCGAACGCAAATCATTGGTGACTTTAATGCGCTTATAAGCAGCATCTTGCATTTAAACAACACGTGGGAGACACGAGTAAGAAAGAAACCACTGCGAAGCAGTCGAGCCGTCCAAACAAGTTCTCTATTGCGTAAGACGTCTTCATAGTCGTAATTTGCAGACTCCGGACAGTAGGTTTCCCACGGACACCATATCAAAAATTTAAATCCTTTAGTTCTATATTCGTGGTGTGGAGAGACTGCTAACAATAAATGTGCATACGAGGGCTTTCTTTATCATACGCACACATAATTATTGTTGTACACTCATAACATTCAAATAAAAAAACTTTAAAAAATACTTTATACTCTTTGACGACGACTAAGTGCGTTTTTACAAAAGTATTAGAAAACGCAGTGAAAGAGTTGCATTCATTTGGTTTGCCGGCTTTGTAAATTTTTTCGGAATCAATTGTGCCCATAGGAAATGATCCATGAGAAAATAGGTGCCGTCATTTTATCAGATTATTACCATAGCTGTACAGCAGCAAAACCGTCGTTTATCTTACTTGCTGATCAAAAGTAAAATGTTAACTGCTGCTTACTGTGAAAAAGTGATTCAGGTGCAAATTTACAGTGCATTTGGTAAAAATGTAAGTTTAGGCATAAATGTTGATTCAAAAAGTTTCCTAATAAAAAACTTAATAAACAAAATATTCACATTTCATATAAAACTAAAACCAGGACGATGTTTCAAGTTTGCTACTGCAAAATCAGGAAATTGTCACCTTTAAAATGATCAAGATGGATGACTGAGAATTCGTATAAACACACTAACAGAAGCTAACTATACATGCTTACTTTTCTCAACGAGAAGAATCTACTGACAAAGTGTGAGTCAGAAAAAATCAAATAAAAGGTTTTACATGCAAATCAATGATAATTGTGCAGGTCCCTCGTAAGGACGTAGCAAGGTAAATGCACGCTTGCCGTTAATTGAAGTTTTAACTTGGTTTAATAAGTCAAATTTTAGGCATAGCATGTCTGCTGAGAAAAATTATGGATTCTTAAAGCTAAATATGAAACTTGAAAATAAACTAAACAAAACAAGAGACATTCAATAAATAACTGTAAAACATATTTGTAATTTTATTTCCACCACGTACATACTATCCCTCAATTTTTCTTACACATACACACACACATATATATACATACATACATACATACATACATACATACATACATACATATATACCTCCTCACTCCCCTCAGAAAAAATACAGCTAAAAGTTGCTTATTTAGCCATCAACACACGCTTTAGATTGGTTATTAATTAATGTACTATTTTGCGATGCATAACTCTGATTTAATTTACTAACTTCACAATCTTTGTTTTAGGCACTAATAACGTCGTACAAATTTAAATGTGCATAATTTTTTAATAATAGTTAAGCCAATTCTTGAATTATGTTGGGGGGGGGGGGGAAGTATATACCCATAACAAAAATAATATTACAGTCGAGAAAATACGCTGAGATGAGCAAAATTACTAGACAAAACATGCCTATTATGTATGGCAATAATAATAATAATCAACTTAGCAGTACTTTGCAATTATTTCCTATACAGGAATATGAAGATTTTGAGTGGCAAGGAATGTTTTGGAAAGGCTCAAATTTAACAAATGCTGCAGCTTTAACAGAAGCTGGCCATAAAATTTTGCGTATGAAAACCATCCTTCAATACAGCCAATTACAATTTTATAAAGTAACTTTTAACTTTTAAATAATATCATATGTCAATGCCTGGTCGACTGATGCTCCAAGGCGCTGAAGATACGTCATAACACTGAGTTTACAAATAGCGCCTGCTCGATAGCCCGTCCGTCGGACAAGTTGGCTCAGTTGGTAGCGGATATTCAGGCGCACTGCTTGCGTGTTTTGGCTAAAGATGGGAGTGAATAAACCAAAAATGTTGATTGTTGTAATAAACTTTGTATTTGTACGAGATATGATTTTTATAGACATTCATTGCGACTATTTTCTACCGTATAATTTTTTTTTTAACTTTTATAAGTTTTGAATAATGGCATGTCGAAGTGCAAATTTGCATAAAACGGACTTACAGAAATGAAATAATTTACACTGGCTACACCACGCCACGTGTAAAAATGTATTTAATATGTTTCTATATTTTTTTAAAATTTCAGAAAATTGGCAATTTTTTTAGTTTGAAATATTTATTTAAAAAATACAAAAAAAATTTCAATGCGGTGGTGTAGCCAGCGACACTTATTCAGTGTAAATTATGTAATTTCTCTAGGTCAGTTAGTTTTTCTTTCTAGCCTAAACAAGGTTTATACAAATTTGGACTTCGACATGGTACTGTACAAAAACTACGAAAACTAAAAAATTTTCATTGCAGTAAAAATGTTCATGATGTTTGTCAATAAAACGATCCATATATCATATAAATATGAAAGTTATTTAAACAAATAAATTCTTCGGTGAACAGATCCCTGAACAGGACTTTACGATATTTGACGATCTCCAGATGAAACAGCGGCTGTCTGTCCAAGACATAAGCGAACGTATGACTTCCAGGAGGTGTTGATGGAATGTACGGAAGTTCGAAGTTGTCGCCCTTGAACGTTTGAAGAGCCTAGTGTGACTCACGATCTCGGCAATGACCACGTTACTGTGCGGCACCGTAAGACTCCCACATGCGTGTTCGTATTTTTTCTTTTGGGAAAAGACAATTCGCCTCCCACCAAGGCGATCCGAGTTCGATTCTCGGCGGGGTCGGTCCCCGGATTGTCGCATGTGGGTATCATGCCGGATGATGCCGCTGGTCGGCGGGTTTTCTCGGGGATCTCCCGTTTCCCCGGCGCTGTTCCATACTCACCTCATGTCACCCTTCACCAGTGCTAAAGACCTCGATGTTGAGCGCTGATCAAAATATCTCATTCACTCTTTTGGGGAAATAGCAGTGAAGTAGTTGTAAGGACGATGCTGGTACGCGCACCTAAATCTCCATCGCCTTTATCGCGTAGATAATTAACGCCGGGCTGCGAGGAACCATTTAGCTTTATGTGAATTTTAATAATGAGAGTGAGATAGTCACCATCTTGAATTTTCGTATTTTGCGTCATAACTTTTCTTCTGGGTAAATGTATGCAGCTTTAACCAACTCCGGAATAGAATACAAATTAAGGGAATTTTAAACATCATAAATCTTTGTTTGCCGTTGCTGTTGATACAGATCGAATTTCAGTTAGAAAATTCTTGTTACTTTCTTAGCTGCAATTCTATCTGTAAGAACAGTAACGGAAAATAAAGATAAATGGTGTTTAAAATTCTACCAATACGTATTCTATTCTGTAGTTAGGTTAAAGTTCCAAAAATTTACCCAGTAGAAAAGTTATGGCTAGGGCCCGGTAGTTTTCGCGAAAAGATTTTTGCAGCACTTTGTTTTAGTGCCTTACGTGCGGACCTGCATCTCTGCTTTGTGGTCAGTGATTGAATGCCCTAACATCCAGCGTGTGGAGGTTAAACCCGCAAATCACAGACGTGTTGTGTCACAGTTATCCATTTACTGATTGGCACAGTCAAATGAATAATAACTTTGCACGAAACACTCTGCCAATAATCATGAAGTTGAGCTGCAGGTGTACACGTAAGACGCTGAAACAAAGAGGGGCGAAAATCTTTTCGCGAAAACTACCGGATCCTAGTTATGACACAAAATACAAACAATTCAAGACGGCTACTATAACTCATTCTTAACATCAAGAGACCTCGTACCTGCAGCATGAACGTTATTTTAGCACTTTTCCACGCGAAACTGGCAAACTTGTTCCCAATATATTTAACCGTAAAAAAATTGTCATCGTTTTTTTACAAATATCATTTCATGATTTTTTTTTACATCGGAATGGTAACATGAAACTGTGTTCATTTTACGAAGAAATGTGGTAATAATGCTATTCTGAAAATCTAATGTAAAATTTTATTTCTTAAAATAAAATAGACATTATTTGTATTTTATTATTTCGGCCTTATTGACAGTGTCGCTACTTAACATTAAGTTATATTTCATTTTATATTTAATGTAATTAAGTGTTATAGTCGATTTTCAGAGCAGTGTTACTCCCACTATACAATAAACTTTACGGGTGAATCGAAAATACATTTTCGACTTGCTTTTAATAAACTATCACCACGCAAAATTAACACTTTCCTCCTGACACATCCTGTTTATTACACGCTATGTTTAAGTCGTATTTGATCACAATATGTTAATTTATCGTCACGCATAGACGGGAAAAACTAAGCCCTTAAAATCTGTCTGTCCGCTAACCGTTTTTAATTCAAAATAAAGAATTTTTGTGTGCGTTTGTTTCTTACAACACCAACATTCCTTAAAACATGTTATTTTTTTTCAGTGGCTTGCTGTAACTGTATTTATCCCAACTGTACAGTTTTTTTAAATACTGAGTTGATAAGTACTTCTCAGTAGTCCTTAAAATTAATAGTTAAAGTTTACGATTTACAACCATATTATATTGCTTAACACCCTCCTCCTTGCCAACAACACGAAGGTATCATGTAAATAAGTATTAAACTCTTATTTGCTCAACACCTTCGTGTTACCTGGCGTTATGAAATAGTAAGTCTAAGTAATATTTTTGTATTATAATAAAACGCAATAGATTTATTTATCTATCAATTTTGCAGTACTTGATTAAACTTTGCTCTGCGTAATCTATGCAATTATCAGTTTATTGTGTCATGGCTGAATACTTAACAGATAATAAGTACAGTTGTCGCTGAAGCACTCACACTACTTTCGAAGAGTCCACTTAACGGACCTCACTGCATCGCAAAAACTGATACAGTGCAAAGTACAATGTTGTCCTAATTTCTCAATGGTAGTTTTTGAGACGAAACTGAAGTAGTTTCATGAATTCGGTCAAACCAACAATCTTTAAAACTAACAAGTGCAAAAAATAGATGAGGGTACAAATTATTTATTAGTGAAATCAACACATTTAAGACAGATCAAAACTAATTTAATTAAATGACTTATTTCCTAATCCAACAGAAGTTTCTGTAAAACAGTTTCATCATACGGAACTGAGCCATACTTACATGTCTATAATGCTACAAATTGCATTGCTACAGATTCGCAGATTTACCGGTGATGTTATTAAAATATGTCCGTAACGTTTACAGTTCTCTAACCCATAAATTTAGGATTTTTTTCCGTGCAAGTGTCCGCAGACTTATGGGCATATTACGTATAATTCCGTCATGTATATTTACTATAGACATTTCCGTATTTTATTTGTACGGACACTATTTCCGTTTACTAACGATACATTTCCGTTAAAATTTATAACGGTGTACATGAGAGTATTTCAAGTGGTAGCGAATGGCAGTGGAATCTTTTAGTATGTTACTAAGGAATACTAAAACAATTGCTAAAACTCTCACGAACATTAGGTGGCACTGTTAAAAATAATTTTCGTTGTTTTACGGAGAAGTAAGTGGTGGTAAAAAATTCCCCAGAAGTGTCCGTTAATTTATGGAAGGCAACAACTTACACTAACGGAAACTCTCATATTTATGGGACGTCTCTAGGATGCAGGCACAATAATGCGTACGGTTATTTTTTAGTTTCTTCTCGCAGTTTTACATATGCTTAATTAATGAAACGTAATTATATAACAAAATAACGTTTCCGTTAACTAAACAGACATTCCAATTAAATTATCTAGTAGTTCACTGAAATTTTTAACGGTGCAGAAAGTAATATAATAAAACTTATGCCTGATTTTTCGTGCTATAAATAATAGTCTTCTAGTACCGTATCATTACAAAATTGCAACATACGTTCTATCTGAAATTCGCTGTGAGATAAGATATACGGAGTTCGTATCACCAAACAAATGTTAGCAAAAATTGCCCAATTAAAATATTTGCAATTGTTTTGAGCGGTAACGATAAAAAATTTTGATACGCTTTCTGAAAATTTAGTGGTGATGAAAAACTGATAAAGACAATACACAAGTATTCCGTTCTCCTTAAACAACCATATTGGCATGGCATACGTTTGTAACGGGGTGAAAAATAATTTTGGAAAATCGTCCTACAGCAGCCGACATAATAAAATGCGCATTAATTTGAAACTGTGAAATACCGTACGAATTCGGAATGCTTTTGTTAAACCATTATACTTCAGTCAACCTATGATTATCATTTTCAGAATTTCAGTTTAGCTTCGTTTACAGATATTTTTATTGTATTCGTAATTTACGCTAAGTAACTTCTGCCCTATTCTTTTTCTGTTCTGCGTTGTTCAAACTTTTGTTTGGCAATTACCTCCACAACGAAGAAATTCACACGCGCTTAAGGTTCTTATCTAGGTAGGCTGCGTTGGTGTATGTGAGACACAAACCAACAGAGCGTTAAAGAGTGACGTCTGCCGATGTATGCAATGCAATATCGCCTCTTCACGCAAACCCAGCTTTACTATTATTAATTTTCCTATGGGACTTTAAGCTGTGACCGTATTACTTTATTTGCGATACTTAAGGTTCAAATTACAGCGCTTATTTCTATTATGAAGTTTTTCGAATCCTGTTGGAATTTTCCCAGATAGTTTTAAAAAAAAGCTGTTTTTAACCATTTTGAGAGCCTTGAAAATCGTGTTTCCGATAAGCGATCCTAATTTTTAAACTGATAGAAACATTGTATGAAATGTGTATTCTTTTCATAGTTGTTTATACGTAATGTGCGTTGAGAGTTTCTTCCTAATATGATTACTTGTAGCTCGCTGCAATGCGTTTCAGGCGCAGGTAGATCGGAACCAAAAGGGCGCGGTTCACCGCAGTATTCAACGTCTTAATTTATTTTAATATTGGTACCAGATATTTTTTTTTCTGATTTTATACATAAATTGTGAATAACTCTTCCTCTTCGGAAACTTTTGTATCTCTCATAGTTTTTTGCGTAGTGATTCGTAAACGTCTAAAATTTGCACTTAACGGTTTTAAGTATGCCACTAAAACCAACTGACATACCAAACCGACAAAATTCACAGTGTATAACAATGTTGTAGGCTATGATTTGACATATTTAAAACAAAAATAAGATCCTTTTGTATTTAATAAAAAAATTCTGAATATTTAAATGAAAATTAAAAAAAAATATCAACAATTTTTTAAAAATAAATAAATATATATATATATATATATATTGTTTTTATTTATGTCAAATCATAGCCTACAACATTGTTATATAGTGTGAATTTTTTTTCAGTTTGGAATGTCAGTTGATTTTAGTGGCGTACTTAAAACCGTAAAGTCCAAATTTTGACGTTTACGACTCGTTACGCAAAAACTATGAGCGATACAAAAATTTCCTAAGAGGAAGATTTAATCATAATTTATGTATAAAATAAGAAAAAATATCTGGTACCATTATAAAAATAAATAAAGACGTTGAAAACTGAGGTGAACCGCGTCCTTAATGAAATGCCATTTAGCGGCGAGATTTCTGAGTAGACCTATTCACCACTATCACTAACATAATTACATTATTTTTTCACTGTAGCCAGTGTACCAACATATAAGACATCCGCGTGCCCTTGAGTGCATATAATACCGCTAGCATGTGACCGTATTTGTAAAGCTACACGAGATACTCTGCAGATAAAGACGGAATATTACATAACACTCTTTAACCAGACACTCAGGATTCCCGGCGCAGTCGGATCCCGGATTTTCACATATAGGGAATCGTGCCGGGCGATGCCGTTGGTCGACGGATTTTCTCGGAGATCTCCCGCTCCCCCTTCCTATCATTCCGGCGCTGCTCCATACTCACCTCATGTCACCCCTCCCCAGCGTTAAAGACCTCGATGCTAAGCGCTGACCAAAATCTCTCACTCAATCAAAAACGCATTGTGTCCTAACTTACGTTTCAAAGCAAGAGTTGATTAACGGACGGTTGTCCGGGTGGTGAGGGTAGGAGAAGATATAATAATTTCAAAGACAATCTATGAATAACGGTTCATCACGTGTTCGGTTTTATTAAGAAAATATCCTCTAACAACCTCAAAAGCAATCAAAGAATGAATCAACGTTGCTCTAATAACACATTACAACAATTACGTTAAAATATTTTAGCATTTTTACGCGAGTTTCTGTACCGTTGTGGATGGATCAAGATAGAAATATTCTTCACGAAGTGTTCTGTATATTGTACTACACAATTATTTCTCAAAATGTAAGCATGTAATCAGCTGCTTGAAATGTCATACACTACGTTGAGTCCATTTAAACAATCCCATCAGATATCAGATACTAATATGAAAATGCTATTTGTGAGCTTGTATTTGTGGCGAAATAGTGTATAGAACCTTGACAGAGTAATAATATTTCGAATTTTGATGAGAGAACATATAATTTTTTGCAGCACATCTTTATTTTGATAAATATTAAAATAATATGTCTTGTTATTTCCACATTTGATCAAACTTACTTTTAAGATGATTGTAATATTTTTGTGCGTTGGCGTACAATGTCCTTATAAACATTTGGTGAAATGTCATCTAAATTTCCCAAGTAATAAAGTAACTACACAAATCTCTCTTCCTTACTTTTATTAATGGAATCAGTAATTTGAGAAACAACATAAGCCAATGATATACCACAGTGAATTGTGGTGTGTTATAATTTTGTACAGAGGTAAATACACGTACATTGAAATCACATTTATTTATCTATACACGATCAAAATTCAGCACAATGACCGGTTTAAAATTTGTCGTGTGCAAATAGAACCACAAACGAAATACATACTTACAGAAGGAAAAAAAGCATGGAAAAAAATACAAATAATTAGAAGAACTTACTTAAATGTTTCTTTACATACATAACAGATAAAATATTAAAACACAAGATTAAACGTCATTTGAGAGTGTAGCAAGGCACTGAACTGCGAGTTCATTTAAGAGGCGCCATATTTCATTAATTACCTCTGTACAAAATTATTGTAACATCCACAACACATTTTGATAGAAGTTTGACTTACGTTGTATCCCAAATGACTGATTCATAAGGTGTTTAGCCTTTGGTTGAACCATAAAAATCAGTCAAAATATGAACGGAACGTAATTTTACAAGACAGAGAGAGCGTGAGAGATTTTGGTCAGCGCTTAACATCTAGGTCTTTAGCGCTGGTAAGAGGTGACATGAGGTGAGTATGGAGCATCGCTGGAATGAATGGGCGGGGGAAACGGGAGATCCCAGAGTAAACCCGCCAACCAACGGCTTCGTCCAGCACGATTCCCACATGCAAAAATCCTGGGACCGACCCCGCCGGGAATCGAATCCGGATCGCCTTGGTGGGAGGCGAATGGTCTGAACATTCGGCCACCGCAGCCCCTAATTTTACAAGAACGATTCCTTATGTAGAGGGCGTTATTTTCTTGGAAGTAACATGTACTGTTTCGCGTGAGAAATCGCAAGGTCTATTATTTCCTCCATGAGAAATTCCCTCCACAATCGCAGACGGAGCACGTGATTGTTCGCGCCAAGGTCATGGTCGAGACGGTTAAGGCCCGTCAAGGAGCGTCTTCCTGTAATTTGCAAGAGGGACACAATAAACCTAGCTCGGAGTAGAGATTCGCAGATTGCTCGCATTGTGTTTGGTGTCTGAGGCCAGGGGCTGCGTGTGCGATAACGTCGTCCACAATGAATAGTGATGACTCGGCGCTTTTCACAGACGAGAGCAAATAACTTACAACTTGACACGGTACAATGTGCGGCTGAAGTCATTATTCACTTACGTACCACAATGACTTCCTTCATGAATAGGGACCCCTGACATTCGTGAAAAGATTTCTGCACGAACTTGCTTCAATGACTTACGTACACCTCTGCAGATTTGCTTCGTTGTTACTCAATGGAACACTAGAGCAGTAGATGAACGAATAGACGGGGCTTGAGTATACATAGGACCACGGATTATAACATGCTAGCGAATTTTACTTTATTCTTACGAATGGAATAAATAACAAAGCGAACAGGAGCATAGAAAACTCAGGACACCGCAATAAGTACAGAAAAGACAACACGAAGACAGTATAATTAGAGAAGATTTTATATCGCGAAAATTTTTTGTACCAAAATACCTTAGAAAACACTGTAGTTTCTTGTGATGTACGTCGGACACAATGTAGTTGTTTGCAGACCAATAATCGGTATCAGATATTACAATAGCAGGTTTCTTATTTGCTTAGTAAAATAAGTAACATCTCTACGTACAAGAGAAAGCCAGTAATATTTTCATAAACTGAACGTGCGTTGAAACCCAGCAAACAAAGCAGTCAAGTTTTCCCGCGATAAACCATCATCTCTAAGTTTAATATACAGGACCAGATGACATAATAGTGACGCCCCAAGAAACACAACGATGTTTTTGTGACGAAATAGCTCTGAAATGGCCACGATATTCCACTATATAATGTACAGCCATTGAAGAATCTGTCTGACACAGTACAGGGGGTGTCGGGGTTTATACAGACACGTGAATAAATGACCAAAACTAAGCAGAAAGTACTCTTCTGTAAAACGTCGTCAGGCTCTTAGTTTAAGATATGTCTGAAATACCAGTGAGCAGGGGGTTTACCTTGTAATTTTCTCGTAAATAAAGTGGTTGACGACATTTTACCAAAGAGTATTTTCTACTTAGTTTCTCTATCATAGCACGTATCCGCCAATTACCTGTTTACCTATACATTTTTAAATTGTTATTCTTGAAAATACGATAGTCAAAATTGTATAATTTACTGTGAACAGCCTATACTTAGCACTAGCGTACACATAAGCTAATTTTGACGCCTGTATTCGTATAGCATATGCCCATCGCCTTCCTCTGGTATCGCGGTCCACAAGTGTCAGACCTCGACAAATTCCGTTCTCGGTAGGCCTACCGATTTCCTATTTGAACCGCATACTGCAGAAAAGCAACAAGGCCAACATTTTCACATTTACCGTTTCGGTTGCGAATGGGTCAACGGACCATGTACCACAGAAGGGAAAGAAACATGTCCGCACGATAGCTAAGGCCTGCTAATGCCTTCAACTGTCTTCGTACTGCTGATAGGAAACAAGTCCAGGACAAGTTCCCTTTATGCAGAATTATAAAAAGTGGACACGTTTCCTTTCTGCAGTATGCTGTTCATTTAATCTCTGCACGCTTTTACAGATACACAAAGTACTCAAAACCTCAGGCGTCTTTAACATAGGGGACGAGGGGACACGTCAACCTCAATAGTGCGCTGTTTAATTTTTGTTTTGTTCTTTTTTAGTGTTATTTGTTGCATAGGCCTATCGTAATTTCCCACGATATTCTTACTTTATGAGCCGTATATTAATAATTATAATTTTCTTTTCAATTAACGTAATTCGTTTTCCTAAAATCACGAAATAACAAAACAGTGCGAAAAATATCTATTTTGTATGTAACTCATGTCCCCCCAAGCCTCCTTCGCCAAATTCATAGCTAACGACGCCGATGAATGTAATAATATAATTAAACTAAATTTAGTTGTACCTCACTGAAATATGTACACTTTAGCTTAGACATATTGAGGTAAGAATAAATGCTATGTAATTACGTCTGTAACAATTTGAAAGCGCCGCGGTATCGACTCATAAATACATGCCACTGGGCCCAAGGCTTAAGAAAATAAAGCAGTGCCCTCAACAGTCTTAATTTCATCGAGATCCAGCTGTGATAAAACCTAATAAGCTATCTACTGCCACATTCAGCATAACAAAAAATGTGCCAAGAAAAGGTCATTCTGATAACTTGGCAGATAAGTTTAAGTGGCAAGGCGTTATTTCCCTGAGATAAACCTGTCGTCGTTGTGTATGATAGATGAACAATACACAAAGTATCCTAATCTTTGCCATAAAATTCTGAGGTGAACTGCAACTATTTTGTTAAGTTGACAATCTACTTCTTTGACAGCTTAGCACCAGAAAACAGATCACCTATGAATGAACCTCTTTGTTTCTAATTTACAGAGAGACAGGATGAATTATGGATGTCAGTGACACGGCTACTTTACACTATCTACAGTCAAACCCACATCACAGATAGACGTTATTAACGAGTCTCAAACAGTGCATTAGAAATAAAAATAATCAACTGCTTTACCCTTGGCATTGCCTGCGGTATTGTTAGTGTACGTCGTTTCCAAGGAAGGTATATTTCCTCAGATTTAATTATGAACTTTTGGGTAAGATTATGTAGTTACTTAACGTAGTGGTAGTTGAATTAAAGGTAAACACTCTAATTGAAGACAAAACAGTTTGGGAAATCGTTGATTTTTAATGAGAGTTCCAGAAAAACGTTTTCGACAGCTCTATAAGCAAATAGTTTTCTGAAGTGTTTAATGACTTATGACACCAAACTCTCATATATTTAACTGCGGCTGCCAACGATTACGCTAAATGAATGTGTCACATTGGATAAGTATTTGTTCATGTAAATACCAAAATGTACGGTTTGAAATTTTTTTACATTGATTCCAACATGGCCTCCAAAAAAATTCTAATGTATATTTCATTTTTTTGTTATGCATGTTATCAACCTAAGCTTACAATTACGTCTTTAGTGGGTGTAATAATTATAGACACGAAAAGTTAGCGTTACAACTAGAGATGATGGATTATCGCGGGAAAACTTGACTGTTGGATTTCAACGTACGTTCAACTTATGAAAAAAAAACTGGTTTTCGCTTATACGTAGAGATGTAGCCCTATTTGACTAAGCCGATAAGAAGGTGATATGTCAGTTCTACGACCTCGCCAGTAGACAGAACATAGTTTCCTCTCCCCACTACGCTGGGGGTTTTGCGGGGCGGTGACGAATTTTGGATGCTATGGCCAATAGGGTTTCGGCTTTATGACTGGTGTACGAACGCTTCGCGTCTCGTGGTAGCCAATGGGAGGAACGACACACAAGCACCAATAGACGGTGCATATGGTTTATGGTTTATGGACAGGGTAAAGGGATGCCAACAGGTGGTGCGCATGGTTTTGTAGAGGGTAAGAAGTGTATGGGGAGTTCCACGACCTCGACAGTTGACAGAACATTTTTAGAGAAGGTGTGCAGAGTGGTTCGTGGTGGAGGGAGTAAGGGGAAGAGTAGGGAAAAAGTTCGGTGAAATGACGAGGTCGTAGAAGTGACCTTTTGCAAATAATCACGCTATTATAATATTTGATGCCTGCTATTGGCCTACATTGTGTCAGACGTATATCACCCAAGTATACATGTCATAAGAAACTACAGTGTTTTCAAGGGTATGTTGGCACAAAAAATTTTCGCGATATACCAACATAAGAGACCTGGAAATTTCGCGGATTCATTTGAATTAAAAATAGATTTCAAAATCCTACACGTAATAGTTCCCTACGCGCTTGAGTCACTGGTTATTAAACTAGTAGTTGAGGACTTAGAACCAATAGCAGCCCTGTATGAAAACACCCACTGACCCCCACACTAACTTGTCACATGTACATCTGGCCACTCAGTGGAGCAGCAGCCAATGAACAAATAGTTGAAAATAGAGTATGTGGAAGCCAGCCGACAGGTCGTTGAACCCGCGAAATTTCCAGGTCTCTAACCACCATCTCTAGTTATTAATTTGGCGACAGACTAGAATTCACTAGTCTATACTCACACGAGCACACTCCATGACGTTATTTGTAGATATGATGGTATATCGCGAAATTGTTTTGTTGCCGACATACCCTTGAAAATGCTGTAGTTTCTTGTAACGTGTGTGATTGGGTGATGTACATCTGACACAACGTAGCTGTCTACAGAACAATAACAGGCAACAAATATTACAATATCGAGGTTCTTATTGTCTCAGTCAAATAGGGTAGCAGCCCCAAGTACAGTCTAAAGCCAGTGATCTTCTGGTAAGCTGAACGTGCGTTGAAATCCAGCTAACAGTCAAATTTTCCCGCGATAAACCATCATCTCTAGTTATTTGCTCCGGGTGTTCGTATCTTTTGTGTGACCGCATTACAGGATAATGGACATTTTACAGTAGACCTGATATCATTGGTTGAAAAAGTACTTCAGGCGCGTCACACAAATTGTCGACCAACTACAGAAGTCATATGAACACAGTAACTCGGAGTCCTGTCTACCGTAAGATAATAATGCTATATTTGTATATCTCTAGTAATGATGAGCGAGACATTTTTATGCGCCGTGAAAAGCCATCTATTAACCGTCTTATATATATGTGGGATATTAGCTGCAATACACTGTCCTCGTGGATTACTTCTTCACAAGCGGATCTTTAGCAGTCGTCAAGTGTACACAATTGTAAAAGTTACGTTGATAACGCTCTTTGCATGAAACACAGCAATTAAACTCCGTTGCTAAGTATTTAGCTTAAAAGGCTATCGCATAATCTCTCTTGCTCAGGTATTAAGTAGTCAAACGAAAATTAATGTAAGAAGAAAACTCAAGTACAGTCTTGACAGGGGACACTGAAACACAACATTTCGACATGAATACTAACTCTTCGACAATTATTTCACAGCGGACTAATGTGACATATTGGAAAACGGTAGACAACGTTCATACGGCACTTTGTGTATACACTAGTTAAAGGTACACTGATTCGTCGTGAACATGTATGGCTTTGGTTTCTACACTCAAATGTTGGAATAAGTGAGTATTTTTATGTTCCAGGTATTTTTTCACTGATTTCCGATGGAGCTGTTTCAACAAATTAAATCAGTGCCAATCCATTGGCAATACGTGGATATTAACACAATTATCATTTTTACATTACAACAAATATCGATTTTTCTTTGAAGATATTTTTCTTGCGGTAGTAAAAAAATCTCGCCTTAAAGAAAAATGTGAAAAACGTATGTCAGTTGTTACTACATTTTCCTTTAAAAAGTTTTCTTTGAAAATAATATCAGTTTGTTTCTAGCAAGGTAATAATTTGTTTAACACAAGTTTTGTTTGAAGCCACAAAGGTATGTATTAAACTGTCTTAACAGTAACAAAATTTGTTACCGTTACTATAACCTTTAAACAAATACTTAATTTTTGACATAGTAACTTTGCAGCAACAAACATTTTGCTGTGGCAAAGAAAGTGATTTTGGAGAGCACAGATTCACTTTTAAAATGTTTGGGCTCCAAATTTGAATCAATAAAGAGTGACAGCATTGTATTTCTGAATAAGTATCTGTCCAGATAGTTACCGATAGCTTAGTAGGTGGTAATAAGTGAGACAAGATTTTCAATTCCTTCACGGCCGTCGCCTTGTAAAGTTATCATTGGTTTTGCTAACTGCAAAACACGTTACATATTGAAAGATTTGTTTTTCGCTGGCGTTTAATACTACACTAATATAAATGTTTAGTTGAGTCAGACAAAATGTGATTAAGACAACCAAATAATTAGAGACCTGAATTCGAAACTATGCTAACTCCAAAATTGAAGAAACAGCAATAAAAAGTGAAATATTTTTTTCGGGTGCATTTATATCTGTCGTAAATATGCTACTAATTAAAATACAATATTTTTACTCCCATTAGTATCATATTTCAGAAAGAAAGAAATTCCTTGGCTGTTTTATTTTTTAACTCCCAACATAAAATGATGGGTGTTATAAGTTTAACGTGTGTATCTGTCTGTGGCAGTGCAGCTCCTAAACGGATGAACCGATTCTGATTTAGTTTTTTTTTTTGTTTGGAGATCAGCGATTTTCTAGTGGTTGAAAGGATGTGAGCAATATACAGTCGGTTTTTTTTTTTTTTAATTTTTAATTTCATATCTACTTGTAAATAAATCCACAGTTCCAACGAACTTGCCGAAAAATAGAGTTCTTTTTCAAGAATTGCGTGGATCTCCATTTCTGCTGTACAAGTGTAATATTTGGTCTGTACAACTACATATTTGTTTGGCTGCGCAAAGAGTTTTGTGACGTACCATAAAAGTTCGTGACAGCACCGAGAATCGAACTTGGGACATATTGCAAGCCAAGCGCCAAGATTGAACGTTGGTGAATGACACATCCCAATTGACATGCGGTTTGTAGAATGCTGGACATTTACGAAGATATAGGTTTGTTAACAAGCTTTCCGTCTTTCTTTTTCGTTTTCTGCATAAGTTGCTCCATCGGACTCTTTTGTACTTGAATTAAGTATCATTAAATAAATTTACTGTCATAGAAATATCAAAATAGCTTTCGATGTGTGGTAGCTTGGCACGGCGTGCACGAATATAAAGTAAAAATATATTATTCACTCTTTTTAAACAAATATTTGGAAATTTTTTCTTTTTGTGTATCGAATGAAATGACTACCTTACTGAAGACTAAATATTAAAAATCGATAGAAATGCGGGTAATGCTTGCAAGGTTCTTGAAGGGTGTTAAGTTCATCGACACAAAAATACATAGCTGACGGAAATAAATTTCATGGTGAATGCGCCTGTGAGATAGGCAACCTTTCTTCCTGTTTATCGCAAATAGCAAGATACCAACTTCATTATTGACGTCAAGTGACTGATATCATCAAGTGCATCAATCGTTGACCACTTTCGTTACACAAATTGCTCCTACGCACTGATTATTGTATTATTTTTCGTATTCTGTTTTCACTGCTGTCTCGTATAGCACCAGATTATTTCGGTACTATCTAGTATACCAGTCTTTTTATGCTAGCCACAAGCAGTCTAGGTGGATATTAACACCACAACAGTTCGCTACAAACAAAGGCGAAGTAAGAAGGGTGTTAGTTAACCTTCATGCTGACGAGAAAGAGCTGTGTGTAGCAGCGGTTTCAGTCGCCATATTGAATTTCATTATATTTCGATGTTTTGGAATTCTGAGAAGAAAATTGTTAAATATGTGATTATACCTCAATTTCTATTTAGATTTCGCTACAGTACAGACCTTGTGATTTAGCTGCTAACTTATAATTACGCCGCGATTTGTCGGGTAAATTATGAAGATAAAAAAATTTGTCACACAAATTGCGGCGTAATTAAAAGTTAACATCTGAATCGCAAGGTCTGTACTGTAGCGAAATGTAAATATAATTTGACGTATAATCGCATATTTAACATTTTCTTCTCACAATTCCAAAAAAGCGAAAAATAATAAAATTCAATATGGCGACTGAAACCGGACCTTAAGGAAGGACATCACGTGCCAATTACTGGTTTTTCGCTTTTTTGTTGTTGTTTATAAACACATATTTAATAAAATATTTATTATATCCCACCGATATAAACTATCCGCGGTTAATTGAACAATTTAGAATTTCGTTTTTTTTTTAATAATTAAAAAAATGCATTTTGGCCTGAGACGTTAACTTTTGAGTACATCATATTTTATATACGGGTTGTTCTGTTACTTTCGGTTTTATGTTTATATTTAAAAAAAAACATAGAAGTAAAAATTGACTGAAAAAAAAATAAAGTCTTCAAAGGTGCTCACTTTATTGCGAATCGTCCATAAAGTACTGTACATTATCCTGTGATCGTTACATCTGACCAGTAACATTTACGTAATTAGTCAAAACTTTAAAATCTTAAACAGACGTTCACCAATTCAGAGCCAACAGGTAACAAGAAAATAAAAATTGGGGATTAAACCTACAGACCTTCTAACATTTAGAACAAATATTTTTTTTTTTTTTTTTTGTAATTTGAATGAAAATAATATTATTCGTAAATGGAAAATTCAACACAGAACTGAGAGAAAAATACAAATAAAGCATTGACAGACTACAGTGAGGTCAATACGGCTTTGTTTATTCACGCGAATGTATGGCGGAGTTGTTTACAAACAACTGTTCCTGTAGGTATGTTGAGAAATTAGGTTATGATTGGACAGCCGTAAGCTAGTTAACACACGTCGCTATGTTAATTAGGTACAGTTTTCATGTACCTGATTGTTTTTTTCCTCCTTTCGTCTCAAGACCTCATACCCCTCGTCTAAGAACACACGCTACGCTCCTTATGCATGTTTCTATAATATATTTATCAACACGAGTAACGAGACATCACCTTAAGAGGACTATGTACTTAGCCGTTGAACAGTGTTGTGGAGTGTCACGCAAATCCTTTTTTACGCGAAACCGCCGAACTTATTCTTAATGTTGTTATCTATGAAAAGAATATCCACTTGAAACTACGTATGCCACTTTTTGAAAATTCAGTATGTTTGTTGGTAACATGATTTTAGGGCCTCTGGAACGTGCTAAAAACGGCTTTTATTAGACTGCTGTAACTCTGAAAATACGACCTGAATCCGTAAATTGCAAAATAGGGCGCGTGTATTGGTCTTCACTTCATACTATGCAAAAATAAAATTTTAGGGTCGCCGCTTAAAGTCCCACAGGAAAAAGAGTCCTACGAAAATACTGCACGCCAGTTTAGCGCGCTGCGAATAGAGGTCATGTGCCTAACTTCGAGAGTGGTATTCTGGCTCTTATCACTCCGCTGTTCCCGCGTGTCAAACACGGAAATCTGAAACATGTACACATTACTCTGAGTGCGTGGTAGATACATGAACGCTGAAAACATCAATTGATTTCTACGTTTTTTTCGAAGCCAATGTGGATAAAATACTCAATGAGAATCATAGATAATGGTATTTGCCAACTTTACGAGTAAATATTTATCCATAGTTACTAATTCGCTACGCGTGATCTCTTGCGTCGAAGTTGAATGCACGAGGTTCCTGCGTCAGAGATTGTGCCTCAGAAGATCGTAACACTGGAAACAATGTTATTTTAAACGTTGGCTAAAACTATTATCTAGGATTGCTATTGTTTAATTTTCGTAAATTGGCTTCAATTAACCTACAGTTATATATTAATGCTTTTAGCGTTGAAATATGTACCACGCCCTCTTAAGGTGTCCACCTAGATGGGTGTATTTTGTGAGTTCGAGGCCCAGAAGAGCGGGAGCGGTAAAGACGATACAACACGCACCCTAGTCTCTAGGCGCAAGTCACAGAACTGGCGTGCTGTTTTCTCGCCGATAACTCGTCCCTACGAGACATTCAATTGTTACCCTATCATGTAAAGACGTATCTTTAAAGCTAAAGTTGTATTGCACACTTCTTCTTCTTTGAGTACTCAGCACTGTTGCTGGTTGGAACCTCAGGAGGGACGCCTAAGGCGCGACTAGGCGAGGATGAAACTGTGGTGGTTCGCTATTATCTTCCGCTGGATGTGGCTAAGGTGACGACACAACGGTGACTGTGACTGTGAATTGTACCTTCCCGGCCGGGACTCGAACCCGGGATCCTTGCCCTACTAGTCAGGAACGCTAACCACGGAACCAACCCTAGTAGCAAATACAATCATTTTTCAGTTTGCCAACTGTTGGCCAACGTTCGCTAGTATGATCGTCTACTTTTGCTGGAATGGTTGTTAATCAGGTCATGCCAGTAAATATGTTTGTAGTTATACTGATATAATTTTTATGTGGTCAACTTAGTTTATAAAACTGACATATTTCAGTACATGATCCACAAGCAGACTTAGCAAACTAACAACGAGCATCTGAGTCTAATAAGAATGCTTGCTGTACACCCGTGGTTAATGTGTGGGTAAATTCATTATGCATCATGTATGCCACATGTGGCCACGGGCGCATTCCGAATGTTTACTGCCTGTGGGCTGCTTATCACGATCAGATTTGCACAAGTGGGCCAGTTGATGTTTGCTATTTGGGAAGTAGTCGGACGTATTGCACACGCCAATACCATTTAAAAGATACAACGCCAGGATTTTCATATCTTGAAAGGACCGCAAGAATACCAATTTTCGGCAGCTAGAAAAACTGCTTTAATGAGAAGTGGTGAACTTGAAATGGGTGTGCACACGTGGAACGTAGTTTGAATGCTACTCTTCAAGCAGACATGACTCATGCGCGTTGAGCAGTTTTCGAATATTCTTGTAACCGCCAAAGTTCTGCATGCCTCTCTGTGGTGTGGTCGGGCAGCCTCCTTACACTATACTGGCAGAGTAGAGAGCATTTGTATTCAGTTGTAGTGGGACGATGTACAGTTAGCATTATGTGCAAGTACCAGACCTTAACAGAGGCTATACAGTCCTGTGTCCTTGATTCAGAGCAGTTCTCCCACAGCAGGATCACGGTCGATCATTAGAGATGATGGTATATCGCGAAAATGTTTAGCGCCAACACACCCTTGAAAACGCTGTAGTTTCTCGCAACATATATGATTCGGTGGTATACTTTTGACACAGCTTAGTAGTCTGCAGACCAAAAACAGGCATCACAAATTACAATATCGGGATTTTTACTGGCTCAGTCAAATAGGGTAACAGCTCCAAGTACAAGCTAAAGCCAGTGATCTTCTGGTAAGCTGAGCGTGTGTCGAAATCCAGCAAACAGTTAAATTTTCCCGCGATAAGCCATCATTAAGGACCCTTGTTTTTTGCGAAAAGAATTTTTGCCTCAATATGTTTTCGTACCTTACGTGCAAATCTGCAGTTCTACTTCGTGGTCAGTTATTGTATATTTTAATTGTTGCGAGTCTTGGGATTTCACCGGCAAATCACAGACGTGTGGTTTTGCAGGAAAGTCACACAGACACGCTGTCAATAACCATGAAGCAGAATTGCAGATGTGTTCGTAAGGCATTGAAACAAACTGGGGCAAAATTCTTTTCACGAAAAAAAAAAAAAAAAAAGAGGTCCCTAGCCATCATCTCTGTCGATCATAATACCAACATGTGACGCCGTAAGACCTGTAGTACCTACAATAAATGTGAGTCCACAATGCCTATAGTTCTATACGGACGTGTGACGTATTGTCAACGCATTTCGGCACTAAAAGCCTCCATTTACAAACATGCGCCGAACGAATTTTTTTTTGTTTCCGCCACGTCAATCTTGACCATTACATTCACATGCTTTAAGTGTTGACAATCGAAATATCTCAAATATCTGTAAAAACAGATTAAAGTGTAAGATTCCATTATCTCCTTGTATTTTATCTTGAGTGTGTATGTCCGACAGCGATAGTAAATATTAATTTCAGTGATATTTCGTTAAATGCTACGGATCACATCAAATTGTAGCTGGTTGAGCTGACAGATACATTTTTCATAAAAATTCTATTGTATTGAATACATTAATACAGTTTGTAATTATTGTCTTAGAAACCTCTAACCTTTCCTGATCCATTTTCAGTGTTTCACTTTGCTATAAACTCATTCATTTTACAGGCTGGCCATAAAGGGAACAGTTGGCTTTTTACTACGACCTAAATCAAAGCCTAGACCGCGTTAATTTTAAAAATATCTTTTCATATACAACAAACAACAAATAAAATCTCAGAGTTTTTTCAACCAGCACAAGCTCAATAGTCACGTTCTTAAAAGTACTGAATGTGTATGTAGCTTAGAACTTTTTTAAATATAATAAAGTTTTCGACATTTCGAACCTTCTCTATAATACGGGTTATTCAGTTATTCCCTTCAATTTTCAAGATGCAAGAAAATCGGAGTTATACAAAATGCACCGTTTTGCTTTCGTGACATATTGTCATTTTCCCAAAGCCTCCGCTTTGGCTGATTTTCGAAACGACATAGGATAAATACATATTTGCTGACATTCATACAATCTGAAGTTGGCTGCTCCGAAGAGGCTTGACGTACAGCAACTCAAAAATAAGAAATAGACTCTACATATTTACCACTTTACGCAACACACAAGAGTCTATATTGTTTGTTTTATCTGTATAGATTATACGCAACTGTTACAAGATCCGTTAAAGTAGAAATCACAAACCAGTTATCCTGCTTCGATGATACAGTGCCACACAATTTTGTGTCTGGTTATATTTTCCGGCCAAATGCAGTACAGTGGCTTTGGAAATCCAGAAGCAATAACTAACCTACGCTATTCACCATGTATGAAAACTACATGGTGCATCAAAATCCAATGCTAAACAAGCATTAAACCTTCTGTGGTAAATGGTTCAGTTTTCTACTGTGAGCTCTGTTCTATTCTTTATGAATGTAGACCTACTCACATGATATTTTCCTTAGTATTGTCCAAGACGACGCTAGAAATGTTTGTCATTTCCAGTGCTTACGCTAGTATAGATAGCCAATCAACAAATATCCCATACATACAAAGAGCCATGTTGTAATTCAGAGCCGATTCGCTACGAAGTCTTCGTCAATATTACGATAAAACAGTTTTTTAATCTTTATGTATCTCAGTAGGTCAATCATCGGAGTCTCCTTGACATACTAAAACAAAGCATACTACACATCCGACGTAAGAAATCAGTACAGTTTGCAAATGAATGTCAGAATTTTCGAAGAAGCTGTCGGATGTCTGCTAATCATTCAGAACCTTCTAATATGTGCATTCTAGCGCAATTTGAAAACATTGACATTGGCATCCATCGTCGGCATGACTTACGAAGCATGAGTAATTTTAACGGCCTTTTCAAAGTTTTATAAACGTAAATCGTAAATGTATTCCAACTATTAGAGGCACTTATTTTTGGTGAAAAGAATTTTGCACCACACACCAAAAATCAGCGTTATCTACCTATTCATAATCATATATGTGTTGGGAAGAGAAAGTTTAGAGGTCATCAGCACAAGCGTTACATTTGTAACAAGTTGTTAAAACATTAAACTGATTCGCTAGCTCGCGGCCAACTTTTCCCAGAGTGTTTCGGCTAGGTTTTTTTTCTTCCAGAAGCCAAGACTTCCTTTTTTGATTGTTTGCTCTAAAAGAGTTTAGATGCGACTATCTTTCTTTTGTGTGTGTGCGTTAGTGTGGGGTAATTTAGGCAGTTTTGATCACTGTGGATTGCAAATATTGTGATATTTTCGAAAAGCAGTTGTTGATTATCAGGGGGTCTCGGTGGTCGAGGAGTCAGACCTCTCGCTTCTCACCTAGGCGATCCGGGTTCGATCCCCGGGGGTGGGGGGGGGGGTTCAGCACCGGATCCTTCGCATGTGAGGAACGCGGCGGGCGTTGCCATTGGGTGCCGGGTTTTCACGGGGAGCTCTCGCTTCTCCTTCCCCTCTCATTCCATCGCTGCTCCAAACTCTTCTCACCATCGCCTCACATATTCTTCAGGCTGGACGGGCGACATATATGTCTCGCTAGTCGAGCAGTTGGCCCAACCTTCACCCGGTGTGCAGTGCTTCGGCCGATAGATGCAAATTTCGAAAAATACTGAACCTACGAGAGTGGTGTTTGCTTAAGAACAGCATCCAGAGTGTGTGTACCAATTTAAAACTTATTTTCTCGGTGCCAATAATGGCAAAACGGGTGTTTATGATAGTTTTAAAGTATGAAAAACCCAAAGCAGATTCTTAAAAATGGTATTGACGAGTACAATACATCTATATCTTCAAAACTTCGTCATAAAATTAAACTGTCGCCACTGAATGTTTCATACAGGTGATATAAGCAAGATGAGTTCGGTCTACTTGAACAACGGACTCAACTTCGTATACGAATATTATCTGTCACTTCGAGAACGAGTGAACTACGTACACATATCATAATTAGAATGTTCAGGATTTTTATAAAATTGATAATCAATCAAAATGATACAGAAAAAAGGTCTATGAATGCGAAATAAACAATTTAAAACATATGAGTCACACTACAATTTATGTATAAAAATGTTACCCCCAGTGTGTTTCCTACCTTCAGGCAGGGTCACATTGAATATGAGAGAGACCGAGGTGGTTGGGCCAGCTGATCGACTAGCGAGACATATCTGTCGCCCGTCCAGCCCGAAGAATGGATGAGTTGAGGGTGAGATGAGTGTGGAGCAGCGACGGAATGAGAGAGGCGGAGGAAGGGGACGACGACGGGAGTTCCTCGAGAAAGCCCGCCTGCCAACGTCAAAGGCCTCCACTTTTCCTACATGCGAAGAATCCCGGAGTAAACCCGCAGTGGATCGAGCCTGGATCGTCTAGGTGGAAGGCGAGAAATCTGAACTCCTCGACTATCGCGGACCATAGAGATTATTGATAATATAAAGTCTATAGGCTAGGGTGGGGCATGTTGTGAGTTCTGTGTCGTCTTTAAGGGCGCGGTCTACCGCAATTTTCATCATTATTATTTTATTTTGTATTTGTACCAGACATTTTTTTATTGTTTTAGACACAAAATGTGAGTAAATTTGGCTCTTATGAAATTTTTTTATCTCTCATAGTTTTCGCGTAATGGCTTGTTAAAGTCATATTTTGCATGTTTCCGTTTTAACGACTACACTAAAACCAACCGATATACCAAACTCAGAAAAATCACAGTGGATAAATACATTGCTGGCTACAATGACATGCTCATAAAATTAAAGAATAAACATTATTTATATTTTAAAAAAACATTGAACTTTTTAAAATTTTATTTTCAGATTCAGCAATTTTTTAAAATTCAAATCATTTTTATTCTTTAATTTCATGAGCATGCCATTGTAGCCTGCAATGTCTTTATCCACTGTGATTTTTTTGAGTTTGGTAAATCAGTTGGTTTTAGTGTGGTCGTTAAAACGGAAACATGCAAAAATATGACTTTAACAAGTCATTACGCGAAAACTATGACAGATAAAAAAATTTCACAAGAGGCAAATTTAGTTACATTTTATGTCTAAAATAAGAAAAAAAAATATCTGGTACAAATAAAAAATAAACAAAATGGTGATGAAAATTGCGGTAGACCGCGCCCTTAACACTCGATTTCATCACCGTATTGAATTTTATTATATCTCGCTTATTTTAAACTCTAATAAGAAAAAAAGTTAAATATGCGAGTAAACAGCAAATTATATTTACTGTATACTATAGTACAAGCATGGCAATTGAGCTAGTAATGAAGAGTTACGTCACAATCAGTCAGGAAAATTGTGAATATACATAATTTGTCATACAGATTTCGGTGTAATTATAAGTTGACAGTTAAATCCCAACGTCTGTACTGCAGCGGGAGGTAAATTTGCGGTATAATCGCATATTTAACATTTTTCTTATTAGAATTTCAAAAAAGTGAAACGGACAAAATACGACCAGCTAGACGGTCACCTTAAGGACTTTGTACAATAATGCAGTACAGCGACAGCATAGTGCAGTCATCGCTCCATTTTATAATACTGCGACAGCGACGGGGCGTTTCATGCCTAAAGGTGGATTGCAGAGTCACGCGAGGAAAATCTTGAGCTAAAGGTGAAACTAAGGAGAACTTGAGTAAAATCTGAGAATTTTTCGTTTGCATTGCACGGTCAGGAAACTGAGATGTCTCAGTTGAGTTGAAGTGTTACCACAATATTAGCGAGAAAAATAATTTCTCTTCGTGCATCTCCTTGAGCATGTAGCTAAAATGTATATTATTTTACATTTATACTCCATTTCATATAAGTTTGGATAAATCTGACAGCAACTTATGGGCAATAATTTGTAATATTTTGTTGTTTGTGTCACTACACAAGACAAACATTACAGTACAAATACTGAAATTGACATTTCAGGTTCATTTTAGAGCTAAATTAGTCTTTCAACGTGCAACTAATCACAAAATACTGAAAATTATTGTCCACAAGTTGCTGTCAAAATTATCCTAACTTATATGCTAAATAAAGTATACTATGCACAAAATTTACATGATGGTGATTTGTTAGTTTATGTTTAGTGTTTCGCATACTATAAAACTGAAAAAATGCAAATTAAAAATGATAAAAAAAATACATTGTTGATTCTGTTTATAAAATTGTATCGTAACCATTTTGTTTATAAAGTGGTATCGTAACAATTTTGTTTGATAACAAAAGTGACAGTAAAATAACACGACATCGCTTTCATGTAAAAATGTACAACGTATATAAATTGTGTTGTAGATGCCAATGCAGTCTTTCATTTACGTATGTTCCTCGTCTAAAATATTATCAATAAATTTAAAATAAAAGTATTACTCTCCCACAAGTGGTATTCTAACCTCAATTTACGGCAGCCATGATTAATTTGCAGCCTGATAAATTCTTAAGGAAGGTCTGAGGAAACCTTAAAAAATTTAAGTTTTTCCTTAGATTTCACTCATTTTTCATCTCCGCAATGATAATTTCTCACGATTCACTTAGAAGCCTTAGATTTTTCTCAACATGACTGTGCAATCGAACCTTACTGTCACCTCTTACGGCAGAAATGGAAACTTAATGAGACAAATGAAGGCCTACATTGGCGCACTGTTATGGTTTGTTAATGGAGGTCGTCATGGATATAAACTCCATACCTTCATGAAATAGTTTTTTTCTCACATCGACGTCCTGTTCTGTTGTTTGTTTACAGTTGTATTATTATCTTCCTCCTAGTCACGCTAGTTTATACAAAAACAATTCTTCTTCCCGCTCGCAAGTGACAATCGCAGCTGCGTTAGAGCATATTCGTCGGTGTTCTCGCCTCTAATTGGCTAATCATTTTTATCGCAGTGTCGCTGCCGCATCATCGCAATCCTCGTTGCAGCAGTTGTCGCTAAGTTAGCCGTCAGACGCTCTGCTACGGGTGGGCCTCCAGTATGGCTACCATCAATCGTTCTGTAGGTCGGCAAACTACCATTCACCTCTTTGTCGAAGACAGGTCGAGGTCTGGAGGGCGGAGCTATTAGCGTTGATAAGCTGTCACACCGGTCTTGCCCTCCGGCGCCGCGGCTGTCTCGTCTTGCAAGATCTGTGCAGCGTCTCACCAGACATGTGTCTTACATCACCACGCTTATTGCCTCCCGATAACTCTGCAGTGACATTGTGCTACGTGTATGCCCTACACTTACAGTTTTAATACACAGGACTAGGAATATAGTTTTTTTTTACGAAACTTTTCCACTGGCGCCCATCGTGTCAATGTACGAACAGAAAACACACTTCGGACAAGGTAGGAATGGCATTGTTAAGATATACTCATTATAAAAACACTGTTGGTAGGCCCTCCACCACAGCTAAAAACAGCTGTACTAAACACATAGGAATGAATTTTTTGAATGCTGTCTTCGGAGTGAATATTATGTAATCGGAACACAAGGAATGAGACCAAGGTATGGAAGTTCGCGGGCACTGAGCCTTAATTAATACACTATAAACCAATATCGGAGAGCTTGTGACATTATAGGAGAACGCTGATCTTGTTTCCACCTCAAGCCAACAGATAACATCATATTACATTTTATTGATTAAAGATATACGCTGCCAATACAACAACGTGCAGATAATTTTTTTCTCAACGAATAACAATTTTTGTTCCTACAGTCGAACATAAATAACTGAAATGTAAACAATAGTACGCAAAACACATCAAAAGAGAACATTCATGTTGAAATAAAAGTAATAACATTAATTTATTCAGTAGTTCCACTTCATTCCACTTGGTTATTTTTCATATTTCTCTTTGTTGTTAGCATAGTTTCTATTGTATTTGCTAAGACCGTCCCTTGTTTGTTTACCTCTTGAATCATTGCCGCTAAGCGTTTAGGTGATTTATTGTAAACAATATAGATAGATATGTCAGTAGTTTATCTCCCACATACATAATTATAGTGTTTCTACAAATACTTCTTGTTATGCTTGCGTGGTTACCAGATGTGTAACTCGTGTGGTGGCACGTCTAAAATCGCCACGATAACCCGTTAACTGTATAGATTTTCTTGAACACGTTAGTTCATTAGATGACGAGCTAAGCTTTCTATCATTTCCCATCATACCATTGCTATTTTATTTCTTGAAGCAAGTCAGCTGAATTCATTATAAGGTAATACGTATCGTTTGCTCCCTGCCTTCGTACCGTTATAAGAAAACTTCGAATGTTTCTCTAAATTCCTGTTACAATATGTGAATACCCATAATCACCAACAGCGTTGATCGTCTGCTTGAATTTTAACCCAGCTCAATATACAGTCATATTTGTATGCTATACTTACTGAGATAAAGCATAATGATTCTGTTATTTTATTTCTTGCCAAACGTACTCACCAAATAAATAACTGTTCCTTATAATCTACTGTGTCTCGTCTCTACAGGCAACATTATAACGAAGAAACAAAGTACATACAAATGTAACTGGTGAAATATTCTACATTGTAATCCGTAAATTAAACTGATTATTACATGACCGAATTTCGAAGATTGTTTTTCTAGTTGAAATGCAATAACTTACAACGCACTGCCAACTAATTATCACTTAATTCCCCTGAATCGTTTATCAAGTGAGTGACAGCTTACAAACTGAAATTTCATGAATCATTAAAGTGATAATACTCTGTTCTTAAAACGACTGCTTATCTCGGAACCGTACACTTGAGTAAGAACGATGATGTACATGTTAAATTCTATTCGGTGGGATTCAGTCATTTACCATAAATTCGCCTTAGGACAGAAACCATTTTCTGCGTTGAGAAGAGAAAAATATTGCTATGGGAAAAAAATGTGTAAAATAATACCAGTTTGTGTTTTCGAATGTTTTCTTTTTTTGGGGGGGGGGGGTGTGAGGTGGAAATACTTATTTTCTCACATTTTACAGGGTATTAAAAATACCTTAATAGCTACAATAACAACGTAGGTGTACTCAGATGAGCAAAAGTGTCAATGGTGGCTTTATGGGCATTATGTAGGTTCAACAAGTACTAAAACCCACTTAATTTATCACGTAAATCCTTGCCCTTGCGTTAGCCGAGACTGTGTGGAGGCAGCGACCTTAATGTCTTCAGTACTGGAAAACAATTGATCAATCAAGAGTTTCCCAACGCCAGATAATGAAAGCCGTTAATACGGAGAAGATCCTTGCAAGGAACGCTGCACTGATAATTCAACTGCAAATACCAAGTCATTAAGAGACCTATATTAACTCACTTAATCCGACTTAAGGCTCTTGTTTATACGACGATAAGAACTTCTGCAATGTATGAGTCATTTTCTTGCTCGTCAAATGTCATATCATCTTAATGTGATCTTTTAATGATTCCTGCAATCGATTAGTATTATAAACCGAAAGATTTTCGTGGACATACTCAAATGACGTGTACAGTAAAACCCTATAATAAAAAAAATTAAATACCAATATTAGTTGTTGCCAACACACATACAACATACAAATGGGGCCGCGGCGGCCGAGTGCTCAGAACATTCGTCTCCCGCCTAGATGATCTGGGTTTCATCCCCGGCGGAGTTGGTCTCCCGGGCGAAGTCACCGGTCGACGAGTTTTCTCGGGGATCTCCCGTTTCCCCCGCCATTCTCATTCCGATGCTTCTCCGTCGTACAGCATCCCTGTGTATAAAATAATTATACTTGACAGGAGGGTAAGGCGTTGGAAAGTAAGAAAAAATTAGCTTTTAATAACAGCTGGAATGTAAATGTTCAGCTTAAGAGAGCACTCCACCGAATAATACGTAATTTTGTATTAATTGTACCAAACATAGTCCAACCCTTACATATTACAACATTAAGGGCACGATAAACAACAATTATCATCGCCATGTTTTTGTTTTTATATTTGTACCAGCCGTTTTTTTTTCTTGTTTTAAATGCAAATGTGACTAAATTTTGTATTTATAATTTTTTTTATTTCGCATAGTTTTTGTGTAATGGATCGTTAAAGCCAAAATTTGCATGTTTCCGTTCTACGAGTGCGTGGTAGACAAATAAACGCTGAAAACATCACTGTGAATTTTTGCCGTTTGGTATATCAGTCATTACGCGAAAGTTATGAGAGATAAAGAAATTTCAAAAGAGCAAACTTTAGTCACGTTTTGTGCGTAAAATGAGAAAAAAAAATATCTGGTACAAAAAATCACGGTAATGAAAATTTCTGTACGCCACGCCCTTAATAGTAATTTACCTCAAATAAAATATTTTCCGGTTCCGTAGTTTTCGTACAAGCGCATGTCAAAGTAGTGATTTGACTATTTCCTCTACTTACCTAAAGTAAAAACTATTTAAAAAATTCTAATAAAATATTTTGAGTGAAAGTTAATGTATTTAGCTACAGAATGACACATTTGTTATGTCACGTAAAACTAATTTTAAAAATTTCTGGTTTACAACGATGTGTTAACATGTAGGTACATTCAAGAATTTTTTTTTTTAATACAAACAATTTGTACGTGAAATTACAAATGTGTCATTCTGTAGCTAAATACATTTACTTTAACTCAAAATAATTTCATTCGTATCGTTTAATGGTTTTTAATTTGGGTAAGTAGCAAAAGAAAGCTACTTTTGTTAACGGTTGTACGAAAACTATATAATCAAAAAATATTGTGTTTGTGGGCAGTTATTATTAATGAAATACGTAAGATTGGGCGGTTTGTATGCATTATAACTACTAACTTTTCAGTGTAGCACATGTCTTCTGTCAACGACCCTTGCTCGATGTTCCCTCTACTCGTGTTTGGAAGCGCAGAGCCCAGTACACTGCCAAGATGCGGCCGGAAGCCGTTGAAGTGAGAAAATGTTTAGCAGTTCGCTTTTTTAAGTCTTCTCGCTAGTGATAATGGCATATTCTCCCCGTTGAACACGCTTCAAGGGTAGGAGGAGTGGGTTCGACGTTGTATCACAAGAACCAATGCGTTACTTTCACCAACGTTCACAGCGAGCTAGTTTTAAGGGTGTTCACGTGATACAAAATCGTAAAATTTTGTTTTAATGAAATAGTGTTGGTCTTGTAAACAGTACTTGTAAGTACTATTGTCTCTTATGAAACAATTTTAGCTCCCGTAGTTTTCTCGTAATGGCGCGTCAAAGCTAAAATTTGTATGTTACGCTGCCATGCAAATAGAGAAAACCAATTGACTTACTTAAATGAAATAATTCACGGTGAAATAACATACCAAGGGCTACTTAACCTAACATTTGTAAACCCACAACGTAATATTTTAAATTTTAAAGTAAATAAATAAATGTGCTGGAAAAATGTTGCTAGTTAAATATTTTTTTTTTAAATACAAAAGTTGTTACCTGTGAGTTTTTTTTTTTAATTTGATTACGTGATCCATGGCATTAAGTCAATTGGTTTTCACTATTTGCATGACAGCGCAACAAGCAAATTTTGACTTTGAAGCACCGTTATGAGGAAAATATGCGAGATAAAATAGTTTCGCATGAGTAAACTTTACTCACAGGTATCGTCTACATAATTAAATCTATTGCGTAACAATACAAAATTCTTATATTTAACTTACTCGAAAATGCGTTACAATTTTTAGTAAACACGTTTTAATGACACTATTTCACACACGCCCATTGTGCCAACGTAAAAAAATAAAACACACTTAGGACAATGACGGAAGACACTATGCTAATTAAAAACATTGTTTCTAAACTCTCCAAGATAGATAAAAAACGGCCATTTCAGACTGCGTATGACTGATGTATGTGAAACTCAGATTGAGACGTGCACTGAACTTTGTTACATACTTTCCATTAATAAAATTACATGGTAACCGCTTAAAGTTCCATAGTAAAAGTGTATCGGCGGAAATATTGTACACTAGTTCAGCGCTTGGCTCGTTGAGGCGATGCGGCATTTGATTCGCGCTTCAAAGTCGCCCTTATAGCTCTGTCGCTTTCGTGCTTCCAACGCGTGGGCAGGCGGTGGCCTTAACTACACAAAAATTGAATGGACGCCCTGTCGCTGACGTTGAGGAGCGAGTAAACCTGGCAGAAGAAAAAAGTTGTCGGAAATAGTTTTACTTTGTTATTTGTTAAAGTTGATGTTTTTAACTTAGTGAGTAGCGTGCGTTGCTCTCTAAGACGACCTATTCTTCCAGTTTGTTTCTTTTTATAATGCCACTCCAGTAGTGGTGATATCTGGCAGTGGAGGAATGTGCGTGTAGTAGGCTATTTACAGGCTAGTGAAAACACATCAACAAAAGAACGAAACGTCAAAGGAACTATTTGTTCGTTGTATGCCATATGGAAGCGACTGTTAATGAGATATTTTACCTTTTGTAGTTCGTCTCGTGAATTAAGCTGAATTCGCATTATCTCCAATTTGAATTAGTTTAATCTTTACACGGGCGTTTACAAAATGTAGCCGAGCGATGTGGCGCAACGTTAACATGTTGGACGCACATCTCGGAGGATCCGGGTTCGAGTCCCTGCTCTGGCAAACCTGATTTCCGTTTTCCATTGTTTTTCGAAATCTCTGGGATGACTCATTAACATAGACCATTGCCGAATCCTTTCCCAGTTCCTGTCATTGTGAAAAGTTGTGTGTAACCGTCTCAAATGTCCTCGCTGTCAACGAGACCTATAGCCCAATAATAATTTAAAAAATGTAAAATGACATGCGCGAGGGGTTATGCGTGCAGTGTCCATATACTTATAAATTATTCACGTGATTGTTTAATTAATTTAAGTTGAAACGAGATGTCAGTTTCTCGTTTTGTACCTGCAAACTTCACATCTGAAAGTATGTAAGGATGTAATGTGAGGAAAGACAGATTTTATGTTTGAAATGCTATTAGATAAACACTCTTGACTTTGCCTCCTTCATCTTCTTACCACCTGATCTGTTGGCCCCGGCTAGTAGATTTACATAGATTTTGAAAATATTTGTTTTAAAGCAACATAATTTCCAGACTGAAGAATCCCTACAATACTTTTGTCACTAATATATCATGATTTATACTTAATATTTTGGTAGCAATAAATCTAATAGATTTTTAGATTTTTGCACCCAAAATTTTATCAATCTTGTTAAGTCAAGCAAAATTTTTTTTAGAACGAACGGTGTATTATTTTACAAAACGCCTGGATGGAATTGTGCACCGTATGCATGCTCTTTGTCTTGAATTTTTCCAAAGCATTCCCTAAAAAAAGTTTTGGTTTTTTTTTGCAGCAATGTAAAAATAACTACTTCACATGGCCTAAATCGTGTACGTAACCATTACAAATCAACAAAGAGTGACAGGTGTCAACCGTCACTGTCAAAGTTCATGACATGTCCATATTTCTTGTCTTCTATAAATGCAACCATGAATATTATGTGTTTTTGCTGTCGTAGTTTTCTATATTTTATCAGTTACCAATGGGAACGCGAGTTTTCGTTAGGAAAATGGACTTTACCTACATCCAGTTTGGTAGGACAGGGTTCATGCGAGAATTATGTGTATTTCAGATTTTCATAACTGTCATCAGATTGCTAACTAAAAAAAAAATCCAAACAAAAAATTCGTAATCCCTGTTATGATAGGGTAAAATACTTGCTTGAGGAAAAACTGAATAATAATAATAAGTCAATAGTTTTCGGCGTAAAATAAAATAAAATTGTATTTGTTACAAACATCATAGTTTCTCCAGATTTATTTTGACGAAAACCGCATATGTTAAAACAGTGTATTAAACAAGCTGTAGAGAATTATTTTGTATACGTTATATTTTTGTGTTAGTAATTAACTTTACTTTTTATTACTCTAACTATATATATCATAGGGCCTATACTTTCAACTTATTTCATAACTTAACTATATTTATGTTGTTAGTGAATATATATCTGTGAAAGATTTCTACGCCATCATATTTTTATTGTTTTTACTTTTGATTTTCAGATTAACACAGCAAAATGGCGGAGAAAAAAATTCCTACAAACGGATCAACTTTGTCCATAATTCCAATGGATAACTTCAACTCAACGTATGTATAAGTTATTCCGGTTTTTCTCTTGTACAAAAAAGAGAAGGTTGATAAAGTCGTATATTCTTTGCTTGGAAATGTCGTGTCTTGTCACTGAAAATTATTAAGCATGGTTAAAAGCGCAAATAATGAGATAAACTCACGTCATTGTTGTATTCAGTTCAAAAATTTTATAAAACTGTGTTATTTTATTAATGGTATCCTGAACTTTGAACAGTAATTTTGTCTGTTTAATTGTCTTCAATATTAGAATTATTTTGGAACATATGTCTTACTTGAATATGTAAAATTACCAATTGCTATTGAAATCAGGCTATTTTAGTCATTTATTGCAACCGGCTAAATCACGTCCCCGAAAACCTGAGACAATTCTTCAGGCAACGACAAATTGCTACTACGTCGCGCAAGAAAAACAGAAAGACTAAAATATTTCTACCTTCCTGTATTAATGTGATACAAAAGTACCAAAATTTCAAGCGGTTTGATCTTAACCAATAAGAACTACTGTACATTATACAGCGCTTCAATGGTTTTACTTGTATGTTTCAGACATTAAGTTTGAAACGAATCCACTGCTGGCACAGTGCATTTAAATCCACTTAATAACTTTCAGTGTTTGCAGCAGGTATTTGTATGAGAACAGGTAGGTGGTTTAAATTTAGGGAATATTTATCAATAGAGACATGAACTTTCCGCGAAAATAATTTTGCCCCACTTTGTTCCAGTGCCTTATGTGCACGTCTGCAGTTCTGCTTCATAGATATTGGCAGCGTGCCTTTGAACTGTGACATTTCTCATTTGACTGTACCAATCACAATAAGGTTACTGTAACACCACACGTCTGTGATTTGCGTGTAAAACCCTACGACACACGAATGTCAAAACATCCTATCTCTGACCGTGAAGCAAGTCTGCAGACGTGCACACAAGTCACTGACACAAAGTGAGGCAAATTTCTTTCCGCGAAAAGTTCATGTCTCTATTTATCAATGATCATGGTTGGCAACATCAGATCTGGTCGCTTGTTGAACTCAGAATAACAGCGAACACGGATGAAAGGGGAAAATACGTGTAATGTTGAGTAATGCTCGCCTTGTTGCTAGTCTTAGTATTCATATTAAAATTAACAAACAGCTGTCGTGAGTTAACAAGTACCTTCCTTATCCGCTACATTTCCAGGAAAAACTAAAGATTCCCGCTTATGGTTGAAAATTAGTTTTGTTATGATAGCGGGAAATCTTACTCTGATGTAGCGTATTGTGACCTACCCTTCCGAAGTATATGTTGACTACGGTCACAAAAAATAACTGATATTTTAATTTTTACACACGCAAGCCATAAAGTGAAATTAAATAAATTTGCACTAGGAAAATGTTAGAATTTTTAGCAATTTGCAAAAAAGTAGCAAATATATTCTAGGTGTATAAGTCTAAAATATTAAAACAGCATTGCCACTGCTTCATTTATCTTCATGAATTGGCATTACCAAAAATACTAAGTAATATATAATAATACAGGTTTACGGTACACTTTTTCTAAATTCAAATATATGCTGTAGACATAAAACACTTGAGCTGATGCTACATTGGAATACGTGTTTTTTTTTTTTTTTCAGGACACAACTGACAGACAGTAAGAACAAAGAGAAGAATGAGGATTACGACCCATTCAACGAAAGAATCGTGGAACATCCTAACAGGTACTGTATTTAAATTGGAGTTCATATAGATTCACAGGAATTACTTATTTCGATTAAAATAAATATTTGGACAGTTATTTCTCTTATTGCGTGGCATTTACGTTGATTATCGCAAAGGAGGCGTGTTTGAAAGTTAATAACACGTTTACAACCAGTTCGCTTCCCTTAGAGTACAGTATGTTGGCGGTCCGGGATACAGTGAGCACTCAATAAAGCCCTGCTAAATTTATATTTTCAACCAATTCGAATCTTTCTGCGCGCAATGGCTAACAACGCGAAATGTCTAACATCTCTTTGACACATCGCTTGATGTCTGCGTGTGTAAGAAAATTGTGCAGTCGGTAGGAATCTATATAGTTTGATAAAATTAGGTTATTAATTACATAAAACACAAGCATGCCAATTTCAGTTGATTTTATTTCAGTATTGTTGTATTTAAATAGATAAATACACGGAACTACATTCGGCAATTCGTTGTCAACCATACCAATTGTGAGGTTGCTATAGTTTATGTCAAATTATATACAGTAAAGGCTTGTGATTTTTCAAAAGTTAAATCTTTAGTTCCACTTTATCCCGAACGGCCTATACGCTCGTAAATGGAATATGACAGACAACGCTAGAGCATGTTTGGTTTATACGCTACATAATTTCCGCTGATATTTTTCATGAAAGTGTATATTAAAGTTATTTTGTTTATTTAATAATAATAAAAATAATAATGCCACATTATTACTCAAATAGAATTTTTCTATGGCTCTTTGAACTGTAACAAATTTAAACAAATACTTTTGAATACGGAGACACTTCTTATAGCACACTAACGTATTGTATCGATCATACACTCTTAGATATCATTATGTAAGTTATGCAACATTATAAAACAGTCACAGAGATTACTAAAGGGTTCGGAAATTGCTAGTATACTTCGAGCTGTGCAGCAAAATGTATTCATCCTGCGCCAATGATCGCAGTTGCGCACAACGTAGGTTAACTGATAAAGGTCACGGTCACAATAGAGGCTAAATATTGCTCAGTTGAATAAATTCGGCAGCCATGCTTGAGTGTATTTAAAGCTTACACATGTTTGCGAGGTTACACGACTGAATAAACTCAACGGACTTCCTAACCTCATCAAACTTGGAACCCGAAATGTACCATATTTAATTATTATCACATCTACACTCAACATTCGTGACTTATTAATCATCATATTGCATCTAACTGAAATGCTGCTGCTGTGTGTAAAGTGAATATAATTATTTTACACCTAATAGTTAATTTAATTTGACGAGTACAAAATGTCGGACAAAAAGCAGCCATATTTGTTACACAGATCGTTACTCCAAGCAGCCAATAGGAGAGAAGCATAGAAGATATGTCGTTTGAAAATACGTATGAAACCAGTTTACTTTGAACGAGACGATCGGAACTCGTTCTTAGCTCGTGTAACCGCTTCATAAAACTGAACAATATGTTTATGTGAAGTTGTTCTGTATACATTGTGACCGCGGCCTGACAGTGTTCATTCTCGCAGTTGTATGTTAGGCTCGAGTAAATGAGTCAGAATAAATCACTTCTCACGGTATAACGAAGCTATTAAAGGCGGAATGGTGTCTTTGACGTTATAGCGGATCAGCTAGATCTAGTGTAGATATGCATACTACAGGTTGGCGTGAACAGATGCTCACACCGAGGAAAAGAAAATTTTGCATGAAATACAGTTGTGCTAAAACAGGGAAAGCAGTTAGTTATGGTTTTTGGTATTATATACCAAACTACTATTGTAAATAATATTGCTTGCTGAAAAAAACAGTCGTGGTTCTGTCTGAAAGTGTTTCTGCGACCGTAGTTTCAGTTCCCAAAAATATTACTTCGTTCTGATTGTGTAAGACTCTTAAAGACAACGAAGAAGAAGTTGTGGTCCGAAAATGTCTCAGTTAAGAGTTATTAACAAAAACTTGGAGAAGTAAATTATAGACCTCATGTACATATGGAGTGTTCCTGATCTCAACCACGTGGAGTCACGTAAAATCTCTTTCCTGCATGACACCGGTATCGATGCTGGGAGCAACCATACTGAACATTGCATGTAAAACGTATTCATCTCGTGGTATGTGATATTAAAAGAACTGCAATGCCGGATGTTCCAATTTCGTTTTCCCACACTTTTAGCCACGAATGTAACTGAGACATTTTAGGCCCGACATTTCCTATTTCATTTTGCATCTCTTGCGCTTCTCCATTATCCCTCAAAGTTTACTTAATCACCAGGAGAACACGCTGTATGTATGAGTGTAAAATGCGCCCTATTGCAAAGTGTTAGTCAGTGCTGGTTGTGAGAGAATGAGTGTTGGTCCAGAGCGTGCTAGACCAGAGGAGTGTGTTGCTGTGTTGCAGTGATGCAGGGGCCCTGGCACATCTACTGAAGAGCAGTCTGGGGTCAGGGATCCTCGCCATGCCCAACGCCATGAGGAATGCCGGTACAGTGCTGGGGATGGTTCTCACCCTCTTTATAGGCGTCATATGCACACACTGCGTCCACATTCTGGTGAGTAACATACACTCTACTGCGTTCATTCTTACTACTTACTTCATCTGCTTGCCACTGATTTCTGGTGAAAAGAATTTTGCATCAATTAGTTTCAGTGCCCTTATGTGCACATCTTCAGCTCTGCTTCTAGGTTATTGGCAGTGTCTTTGTGTCGATGTGTCCCTCTTTTGATTGTGCCAATCAGAATATGGTTGCTGCAACTCTCCGCGTCTCTGATTTGCTGGTAGAACCCTAAGACGGCGGGAGTTTAAAACATCCAATCACTGACCAAGGAGCAGAGCTGTAGACGTGCACATAAGGCATTGAAACAAAATTGTGCAAAGTTATTTTCACTAAAATTCAGTGGCACTATTTAGAGGCTATTCACACTGTCAAGTGAACACATTTGACAACCCCAACTAAGAAGTTCGGTGATCCTGGGGTAGCAAGTGTTTATGTGACACTTGTAAAAATGCCTTCCTCATTTGGAGTATAATTTTAATTGGAAGCCAAACAAAAAGATCTTACCTTGCAGTTTTCTCATACACAGTACTGTAAATCATAATATGACCACGTTCAATGCACTATCCTCATAACAGATTTAACTCTCGCCCCATCCACCCACCGTGCTACGATTAAACCGTCGACCGTCCACATCAAAGTATGTTGCTTTAAAACTATAATTCGATCTCAATTCTTTCTATTTTTAAAAATTTTAAATTCAAAACTTATGTGGCTATGTCTAAAATATACATATTTTTTTAGGCATTTCTCATAATCGGAGGTCTCTGGGATTCCGGGAATTGCCCCGGCTGTCCCAGCGGTGGTTTCGGCCCAAACTTTAAATCCTTATTTTATCCTTTGGGTCGATTTGAATATATTACGCCACAAACTTCAAATAAACATAAGAGCCCAAGGGATAAAGTAAGTGTATAAAGCGATTACATTTTACCACACTGAACCCGTCACACCACAGAAACTGCTTAGATGAAGATAAGTAGAGGGCAGGTGACGATAAATCAGTTACACAATTAGTATGACAAAAATGGGTAAAAATATGACAGTGATTAAATGAAAATCTGTCATTTGCGAGCTGGGAACAAACCAATAAATTATCCACACCAAACGAGAACACTGTGTAAAAAAATTTAAATTATTTTTTTTTATTTACGGGGTTTAATTTAAATGTCCTTTTTAGGACTGACAAAATTGGTCACGATTTTTATTTGAAATCCACTTTTAAACTACCTTGCAGATGTACGTACTTTTCTTACAGCGTTTTAACCATTTTAAATTAATAAATTTCTAGAGTTTCTTAAGATATCTATCAGTCGCTTTGTCGAATTGATCTTTTCATAGTCTACTCCCTGAAACCTGTGCTACAACTTGTTACACAGATGAAGGGAAAGGTTTTGGTGGAAAGTTTTCGTATCTTCTTCACCAAACACCACTGTCAGGGTCACTTGATGAGAATATGAGGTTCAGGGCAGCATAATTCTGAGGCCCCCATCCGTTTTAGATGCAGTGATAATGTGCGCTTGTACGGCCTCATACTTTCCTGACATATTGGCTGCATTGTCATAGCTCTGACCTTGGCCATTCTGAATATCAAGGTCGTTGTCTTTTCATGCACTTTACACTTAACATATTAATTTCACAGCTACCAATGTGTTTTAATGGGAGCTTTAGAAAATCCCATACTCATCAAATTATATATAAATATTGTTTTATTTTTAATCCAAAAAGTAAGGCCGGCTAGAAAAAGAGGCCCGGGGCAAATGCCTCTTTTTGCCCCCCTCTCAACACGACTCTGACCACTGTCCGACATCCGTGGTCACTTAACATCGAACAACTTATCGAAGTTGACGTGGAACACAGGTTGTCCTTGGAGATTTCGTTCGGAGTGGACATAACACTCATGACCCAGAAAAATATTATCTTGACTTGCACGTTTCTTCGTGATTACCGTACCTTCCCCGGCCACAGACATTTGAACATTTTCCAGCTGCCACGGCCTCAGGGTCGCGTCCTTCGTTGAATCAGTGCCTGCTGAGATGAGGATGGCACGTGGAGACGGATCTAGACTTTCCTACGCCCGGGGCAAGAATTGTGATTTGCTCCCCCCCCCCCCTTTTTTCCCCCGCCTTTTTCCATCAGTCCAATCAACCCAACAGTAATGAACGTATCTTGAATACGTTGTTTTGTGCTCACGTAAATACAGTAGAACTCCAATTATCCGAACTCCGACTATCCGAATCGCCGATTATCCGAATCACAAAAAATTGTCCAAAAAAAATTTAAGTGCGCTATTATTCTTC